>CAEFZY010002274.1:0-86631 GCA_903066815.1 Brachyrhaphis roseni
TAGAGACTGAGGTGAGATGATGAAGAGCATTACCTGCTGAGCATTAGAGTGGTCGTTCTGACAGGCCAGCTCCTGCTCCACCTCCGACACCTCCATCAGCTGCCGCTCAGACACCAGCCGGGACAGCTCCCCCACCACCGTGACGTGCTTCGACACGGTTCCCGACATCTTCTTAAACTGGGGGTAGTTGTCCACAAACGCCTGGAGGGACGAAAAAATAATTCGTAGATGATGGGATTTCAGTCAGGTTAGATTTGTCTAAATTTGATCTCCTCTCAGAATGAGCTGTTTTAAGGTCTCTTGTCACTTTAAATCCTAACAAGCTGCTGCTGGCCACGCCCCCAACTCAGTGTTTACATTCACAACTGAAAATGGCTGCAAACAGATGTGCAATTATACAACTGTACAGCTTTGAAAAGCAGAAGTAGAGCCTCCTGCACAACCAACAAGAATGCAGCAAGTCGACAACAAAACACTTGTCTTTTCCAGCAGCCATTGTACAGCGCATACAGCAGTACAATGCTGTATGCGCTGTACAATCTGGTCAAATGTAAACAGATTGTAGAAGACTGGGAACTTGAGGTTCTGGATGGTCAAGAATTTTTAATTAATATAAGTTACAACAACATTTAATTTCCCTTCGGCATCAATAAAGTATATTTGAATTTTAATTTACCGGAGCCCGGCTTGGGTTGCTAGGTAACGGATTGGGCTCTGCTGGGGTTGCTAGGTAACGGCGCAGTGAGTGCTGATTTGTGGCGTTACATTCTAAATGTTTTTGAAACGGCTCAACTTAAAGACACCAAAAAACATTAATTTGTTGCCAAAAACCGGCTGGGAGTTTTTCAAAAATTTGCTGGAAGAAAGTCAGACATTTTGAGATTAATTTCAGAAATTTTCTAGAAAAAGAAACAGGAAAATTCTGAGTTCGAAAAATTGAAAATTTTCAACTTTTGAAACTCAGAAATATAATTTTGCAGGTGGAAATTTAATTTTCATTTTTGTTTGCTTGTTTTCTATATCTACATTAGGAAAAAAAAATGGGATTAAATTGTTTTATTTTAGCTTTTTCAACTCAATAAATCCCAACCTTCATGTCAGAAATGGACTCCAGCTTCTGTTGCCCTTTGGGTTTCTTTTTCTGGAAATCTTCCATCAGGTTCTTTATGTTGGTGCCGATCTCCCCGAAATTCATGTACAAGTTCTATAAACAGAAACAAGGAACAGAACACAAAGTTATTTGAATATTTTACATGATGTTTAATAATAAAGATCTCTTCTGGAAGTGTTAGTTAAACCATTAAAACCCGACAGAGACTCAGTAGGAATATCGTCCCAACTCAGAGAATTTAAAGGGACAAATATTGTTATTACTTTACTCTCATATTTTTTTTTCTTAGCCTGGCCCTAATACTCCATCGTATAAGAGAAACCTAAATGACAATGCAGGTGTAGAAGTTGCCTTTAAACAAACAAAGCAACTCGATAAACAACACAAACTCTCGGATTTTTAGTCACAATGTGTTACTTTTGTTTTGTAAACAGCTTGTAGGTCTGAGAACTCAGAAATAGTTGAGCGTAAACAGGAAGCCGTCGTGTTTTTGTTTCAGGACTCACGTTGGCATAAAACTCGTCGTTCTCGGCGGACAGCACCACCTCCCTCAGGTCTTTGCTGATCCCCGGGACTCTGGACAGGTCGATCCGGTTGTTGTTCAGACCCAGCATCTCGTGGACCATCGCCTGGTACGTCCACTGTGACACAACGACCGCGTCTCGTCAGCAGGAGAAACATTTCACACAAAAACAAACATCCCAGCAGCACAGCTCGTCGCCACTGTTTATACTTTCACAAAGTAACGAAGGGATTCAACACATTTATACCTACAACAGTTAATAAAATCATGTAAATTTTAAAAAGAACCTTAAAAAATTCAATAATAAATCATAAAATAATATTGAATTGGTGGAATTTATACTTTAAGTGAAGATTGTTAGATTGTTTTTAATCTATCTTTGACACAGTTGAAATTTTGTGTTTTAAAGTTTCTCATTTTGTCCTTTTTAAATATTTATAAAATGTTGAAATTGTTGGATTTGAATTTTATGTTTTGATTTTGTTTGTGTCTTACGGTATTTCTCTTTTGTAACATGTGTAAAAGTATAACTTTATTATAATGTTTGTTGTGTGGATGCCAGGAAGAAAAATCTCTCCTATGATAGAAACCAAAGAGGATCCTTAATTGAACAAATAAACAATTACTTTGTAATTGTTTACAAGCTCAAAATAAACCCAAATGTAAATTAAAAAATACTTATCACTTTCCAAACCAAAAATATCCCATAATGAACAAAACTTTCCAAAAATGATGTCATAGTCATACAAAAAAAAAATATCTGTTTTTAGAGACGTTTTCATTTAGATTTCATTTTTAATCATTAAGAGTTAAACTTGTTGTTAACTGGGTTTCATTTAATTTCAAAGATGGGATTCAGAAACAGAATAAAGTATAAATAAAAATCCTCTAAAATTAAAAACCCGTTTCTTGAGACAAGTTTTAAAAAAAACAACTTAAATATAATTAAATAAAAGCTAATTATGAGAAGCAGCATATATCTGTGTGACTGGTCACCTGGTTGAGCAGCGGTGTGATGGCGTCGTCGCTGCGGTCCAGGATCAGCAGCAGAGGAGGAACTTCAGTCTTCCTGAAGTCAAACAGCTCGTATTCCTTCGTGATGATTTGCTGAAAGCAGACAAACAAAATGTAACGATCCAAAATACGTTAAGCTCACAATTTCAATAAAAAAGAGAAAGAGCAGAGTGTATTTTCTATGTTTTTCAAAATCCATGAGAAAACAAAAAATTTGTCTTTAATAATGATTAAAAAGTACTAGATCCACTGGCAGATTACTACACTTATTTCAGAATCAAGGAGCACTAAAGCCATTACCTAGCAACCACAGCCAAGCCCAGCTCATCACCTAGCAACCACAGCCAAGCCCAGCCCGTCACCTAGCAACAAGTTCTCGTTCCACTGGCCAACTATTTTACTTATAACAAGATATTTTTCTCATGTTAGAAGTGAAATAATCTGCCAGTATCAATATTAAGGAATTATTGACTTAAAACCAGCTCCTATTTTACTGACAAGTTACTTGTAAGTTAGTTTTGTTGAGTTTCAAGTTGACTAAGATATTTGCACCAGAAAATGGACCAAAAATACTTTGGTCTAGATTTTGTGTTTATGCAGAGTGTCATATTTTCTTGCTTGTGTATTTATTAATAACCTGCACAGGATGATATAGAATTAAAAAAAATCTTAAAATGTTTCTTTGCTTTATTTTTCACTGAGTGAAGTTTTGGTTCCCTGTTATCAATACAAAATTTTAATTAAAAGGTAAAGTGCATATTTTTAACCAAATCAACATAAAAGCTCTTTATTTGGTCGTGAATTAGTTCTTTTAGATGAATGAAAAGGAAAGAAATCTGGAAACTAAAACACAGATTTTCTGTTTTCTGTACTTTTACAAACTTTTAAGTAAAAAAAAATCTAATTCCATACTTTCAATGGGCAATTTGTTCAACTGTGGTTGTTTTAAAATGTGCTAAATAAAGTCAACATGTTGTAGAAATCAGTTTTCACTTTGACATTAAAGAGTTTTTCTGTGGGGTGTGCTGTGGTGGCGCAGGGGTTTAGCACGCCCCACGTTTGGCGGCCTTAGTCCTCAACGCGGACGTCGAGGGTTTGACTCCCGGTCCCGGCGACCTTTGCCGCATGTCTTTCCCCGTTTCCTGTCAGCCTACTGTCACAAAAAATACGAGCCACTAGCGCCGCAAAAACTCTTCGGGTAAAAAAAAAAAAAAGTTTTTCTGTCAGAAAATGCTAATTTTATTACGGATGATTTATAAAATCAACAAACAGTAAAACAATCCAAGAGGGTGAATGAGTTTTATAGGCACTGAAATTATGACTAATTAAGAGCAAAGTTAAATGTTGTTCAGGTGCAACAGGAGAAAAAAAAGGGAAAATGTAACATGTAAAACGCTGTTGTGGAGGAAACCTTGACGCTTTCTGCGAGGCGTTTGGCCATGTCAGAGGACAGCTGGTAGCGGATCATTGGACATTTCTTCAGAGCGAGCAGGACGGAGGTCAAACCCTGCGTGCAGCGCGACAACATGGAGGGCTCCCAGGTCCGACCCTGAAACACAAACAGGTTCTCAGAGAGACGCCGGACTGTAACGACACCAACCAACAGAGAGACGCCCATCAATCAGAACCGATCTGTTTCACCCAGTTTATTAAACAAATCAAATGTTAGAACCATTTTCACTGTCAAGAAGAATCAACCACCACCAGCAGGTACTTTGATGACCTTTCTCCTGAGGTTCATAAAAATCAGATGAAGGTTTGGAACAAACTGCTGCTGCTAGCAAAGATCTAGCAGCAGCAGTTTGTTGGTTCTCATCAAAACGTTCTTAAATCAGAATCAGCAGCTCTCACCTACCGGGAAACGGTTTCTGCCAGATAAAACCTGATCGGTGCATCTCTGGTCGAGAAACAAAGATGGCGAACGTGAACATGACAAACATGTCAAAGCAACTTTCAAATAAATGGATGGACCCACACTTTCCAACAATTTAATTAAAGTATAAAACTTCCAGGGAAGACTATTCTGTTGATTAAGAGCTTTGGGATAAAAAGAAAGGCCACATTTTCAAGATTTTTCTTATATCCACCTATTCCTTTTTATATTAAAATACATTAAAAGATGCAAATATTTCAATTCCTATTTTTAAAAAATAAAGATTTCATTGTCTCAAATGCAGTAACAGCCAACATGAAATTTTATTTTTACAGAATTAAAACCAGGTGAAGCTAAAACTAACACCTGAGGAGATTTAGGTAGAACATATTTACAGAAAAAGGTTTGGTTTTTTATCTTAAATGCAAAATATACATTTCTTGGCTAATTAATGCTCTGAATATGTTGTTCTTTTAATAAATAGCCTTTTTTGAATCTGAATATTTCAATTAATGGTTAATTGATTACTAAATTAGTTGACGATTATTTCAAATACTGATTAATCACAATTAATCAGTCCTAAAAAATTCTCCAGTCTAATTATACTCTCAGAAATCCTTCTTTGTTCATCTTAACTGCCTCACATCGACCCAAAAAGACCAAAGTTTTAATTACTAAATGATCCAGTTTTTATGTCAGACACCAACATCGACACAAACTGATCCAACAGGAGTTCTGACAGCCGTCTATCTGAACCAGAACTAACGTTTCAGGTAAAATAAAAACGTCTTTTCTATTTGATCACTTGAACTTGTGACACTGAAATTCTCCACGGTTCAGGGATTTCAATCCCAACAAAAAATCAAAACAATATTTGCTCATGCTTGAAAACAAAAAAACAGATCAATAAATGACTGATACTGTTTAAGTTTTATCTAATAAATTCTACATTTTCTCTCTTTGTTTTGCTTTTACTTGTCTATTTACATAAAATATAAGAGCTTCCATCTTTCTTACCCGGGAAACTCCCTGCAGGTTGAGAGAAAACAGGTGAGGATTCACAGCGATGAAATCTCCATAAAACTCCTGCAGAAAAACCAAAACACACACTCAGTAATTTGGTTTTTATTGCTCAAAAAAAACATTTTCAGATGTTTACTTTATTCTGCTTTGCACACAGAAATAAAATGATTCCACAAACCAAATTTTCCACATGAGAACATGTTAACATTTTTTTGTTTGCACCAAGAAAAAAAAAACATAAATGGAAGAGCTGCTGTGAAACAGATGGTAAGATTAGATATCACAATAAAAGATAATCCCTTTCTTATAAACAGTCTTAGTAAAACCACTCAAAAGTTCATGTAAAAAAAATTTTTAAATGTCAAGTAGTGCAAAAATAAAAATACATAATTTAATCAAGAAGTATAAAATGTAAGCTGTCATGACAGAAAATGGAACAAAAGAGAAACAAATGAAATACAACAAGATAAAAAACAATACTGTATAAAAATATAAATACATCAATATAGTTATACAAAAAAATACAGATGCGTGTACATAAATATACATACACACACAAATATATAGATATTATGAGATTATGACTGTTTATTTCTGAAAAACAATTTCATTTTTAAATATTTTTAGCAAACTACAAACTCGATAGCTGCAGCATCTTTTATGTCTGTGGGTAAGATGTAAGTTTATAAACATTATAAACATATTTCAGCTCTCACCTGGACTTCAGCCACCACTTCCTGTTCATCTGCCTCTGCCAGAGCTTTGATCTCACTCCTACTGATCACATTACTGAAGTCTGAAACAGACACAACCACAAACCTTAAAGGAACAGCAGCTTTGATTTACAGGAAACTAGTTAAACAAGCATCTTTGTCTCATCATAGTCAGCCTAAACGTCTCAGTAAAACCATCGGCTGACGTACAGATGAAGTAAACGCTGTACTTTGGTCTTCTGAGCTCCTGGATGAGATGCTGCACGTTCTCCTGCAGCAAAAACAAAAACTAATGTTAATCTCCATTTTTTCATTTAATGTTGCAGGATGCAGCTGTTATTTTTTTACATTTTTGTTGAAACTGTCACTTTGTCTTTACAGTATGAGATGATGACCTCCTCTCCCAGTGCTCCCAGTACTAACTAGAAACAATGAGTCAGAAGGCGGGTCTTAGTGCTGTCAATCATGCCCGTGTGCGTGCCACAGATCATCTGTCTCATATTGCACTCTCACGATAACAAATTTTACTGGATGATAAATTGTTCCAGTGGTTATTATGATAAATGACAAAATTGTTGTTTTGAGACCATTTTCAAGTAATATAATGCAAAAACGAATTCTCAAAAATCAATGAACTTTAATTCCTAATGAACATTTAACACTGGAAGACACTTTAAATATTTATGATAAAAAAAACAAAACAACAAATAAAATGAATTATGAAGTCTCTGTTAACAAAATTATCCTTAAAAAAATGGATAGAGGTGATAAAAACACCAGATTGAAGAATTTTAGAATCTAGTTTTTGGTAGAAAGAGAAAAAAAAAGAGAAAGACAATAAATCATACAAATGTAAATTATTGATTTTGTTTTAAATTATCATGTGATTAATTGATTTATTACTTATTATGACAGGTATAACTGTCATGTAGTGAAAGTTTTAACAAAAACATTATTTATGAAAGTTAGATACTGCAGCTTTAATTTGCTCAGATTGGTGGAAACGTCTGCGGTTTGCGTACCTTGGTTGGACGGAGGAAGCAGATGGCCTTCAGGTGCTTCATGCTGTCTCTGCTCTGAGAATCGATTCGTTCGAACAGGTAAACCTCCTTCTGCAGGATTTCAGACTGGGTGTAAACCACACTCACTATGCTGGTCTGGAAACACACAAACATGTTTTACTCTGATGCAGCCAGAATAAACAAGGTGGACAAACAAGGGCTGAAATGATTTACTGAATTAATTCTCAGCTAATTTTATAATCGACTAATTGTTAATTCGAGTATACAGACTCAAAAAAGGCTATTTGCTGAAAAAATAGAAACATATTCAGAGAAGATATTAGGCCAAAACTGAGCAAAAAATAAATACATTTTGCATTTAAGATAAAAATCACCTTTGTCTGTAAATATGTTTGACCCAAAACTCCTCAAGTAGCATTTTTAGCTTCACCTTGTTCAAATTCTGTATAAAAAAAAATATCTCCTATTAAGCACTTTCTGCTATCAAATTACTAATCAGTCAATAGATCAGCACTTCGCTGTTCTGACGTTAAGTCAAGCAGAAAGAGCTGAGCTTCTCACATGTTGATATTAGAGGTTTTTTAATCAAAATTTCCTATAAATGATTGAGCAATCACTAAAACAATATGTTTTTGCATTTTCTGTTTATTTGCATTTTTATGCATGTATAATGTAAAAAGGCTTAAGTGGTAAAATGAAAAATCTGCAGAATGTGTTAATTTCTTTAATTGTCAGAATAATCGATAGAATGATCAAATGATAAAATAATCATTAGCAACAAATATTTTCATATCTCAGTCGAAGTCAATCTAAAAACCCTGAACTCACAGAAACAATTGTCTGGTTTTGAAGCAAGGTTATTGTCTTAGAGAAGCTGAATAAATACACATCCTCAGATTTTGCTCACACAAATCGCTAATATGATATACTGGAGCATTTGAAACAAGAGAAAATGAGGGAAAGTTCAATGGGACGTGAAAGGTTTCCAAAGCACTATAAACAAATCATTTGGGATATAGAAAAGCATTATTTAAATTGATTTTGCACAATTCTGAAACAGATTAAACGATCAGAAATGACAGATGAAGGAATCTCAGATAACACTATAACCCTCCACAGCTGAGCTAAGTGCTAAATATTGCAAGATACTTTCTACACCTCTGACTCAATGCACTCTTTGACATCCAAAATAGCAAAAACATTCCCACACAAACCTAAAAACACTAAAAAAGATCAACAGGATCACCACACAGAACCAGAACAGATGCTATACAGTTGCTTCACTGCAACACTAGGACTATAGAGTTACACAGTAATTCTGCAGGTGCACTCAGTAACAACAGATACCGGACTGTTTTAGTCCCCAGAACTCAGCCGGTACCACACCAGCCAGCAGGTTCTCACCGTCTCCTTATCCATGAGCAGAACCTTCATCCCGGGCCCGCTGTTCTCGATCATTTTGGAGATGTACTGCTTCACCGCGAGCGTCACGTTCATGATGGCGACGCTGAGACGCAACTGCGACAAAAACCAAACAAACAAAGTCTAAAGCAGCGGTAAAATGTCAGCAGAGCCCGTAATGGAAGCTCTGTATGTCTGTTTTCTTGTTGTTGTGAAGATCTATCAGCTGAGCTCTTGAGGAAACACTGATGCAATCTTCTTCCGGGTCTCTGACGTCATTACGTACTACGTATCTCATTGTTGACAGATACAGCAGTGATAGAAAATGCGGACGAAAGTTATTGAACGAAAGTAAGGCAAGACTTTCTTTGGGAAAACTTGTGATAAAAATTTAGTTGAATATATAACTTATTTTAAATTATTATTTATTGATCATTTATAATTTTACATCATTATTTTGTCTCAATTTTTTAAATATATATTTATCTAGTCAATCAGAATTTGATTTGCTAGTTTTACACCAGATATGTTAAAACTTACATATTCCAGAAAATATTTTGTCTCATCAGTCCACAGAGTATTTTTCTTAGGGACCAGATCAAGATGATTTTTGGACATTTTGGTCTTGGCATTGGAACTCTCTCATGGTTGCCATTTTGCCCAGTTTCTTCATCAAACTTGAATCCCAAACACTTATTTAAGTGATTTTTATGTTCTGGGATCTTTCATGACCTCCTAGATGAGTCGGTGATTGATCCACTAATGGAGTAACTTTGGTAGGTCACTCCTGGAAAAGAATATCACTGTTTTATGCTTGTTTTCATTTTTGATAATGACTTTCACTTGGTTTACTAGAGTCTCAAAGCATCAGAGATGTCCTTGTAATCCTGTAAACTTACATGTTGTTTCCATGTTATATGAAACATCCAACATTGTGCATAAAGACCATGATTACTCTTATCATTTTAAATGTTTTTTCCATGAATAAAAAGTCTCTGCTTTTAACAAGTGTCTAACAGTGGATTCTTTGTCTCCATGTGTCAATCAAACAAGACTGCAAATGTTTTGTTTCAGAGAAAGTGTTGGAAGTGATCATAAGAGAACATTTGAATGCAGATATTGCCATTTAATTTGACTAATGTAAATGTTTTTAATGAATTAGCTCATTTTGCTAGCAGTTCTTGGGGTTTGGGGTAGTAATTTGTGTGTTCAGCTGCTTTAATGGCTACTTAAACTTAATTATTTTCACAACAAATGAACATAGAATTTGTAGCTCATTATCATATTGAACATAGCAGCTGTTTAAAACAAGAGTTTAAGATATTTTTATTAAATCCATAAGCAGTAATGCTTAATTTAGGTAATTATTGGTTAAACAGCTCTGATGTATTCTGAAATTTACAAATAACCACTGTTATATTGGGTTGCAAGGACTATGGAAGAAAATTGCATCTAATGCAACAAAGAAATCTCTGGATGTAATATTTGTTACAAAACGTTAGTTAGCACATGCTAATTCCTGAAAGCATGCGTGTCATGCAGGATGCTTTCTATTTCTAAAAACATAAATTCTTTAACTTTTGCATATTTATAAAGACAACTATTTAACTGCGTTTGGAACATTCCAAAAAAAATATATAATCGGAAAATAACAGGATCTTTTGGTTTATGTTACTCTCTTAGAACCAGATGCCTGCTATTCAGTTAGCATGCATAGCATGCATGAAGCTCTCGCCAACTACTGCCGTAAATTGTTGATCTGCAATGTGTTTCATTATTGTTTAATCAATTTTCTGCTTTCTGAAAAATTACATGTAACGCAATAAGGGAATTGCTCAATGTAATACCGTATTTTTTACAATTTTATGAGAAGGTGCATGCTAATCCCTGCTAGCATGTATAGCATACATTAAACCTTCATACGCATCACTGAAGGAAAGAACTGAGCAAGAGTTTATTGAATACTGAATAGTTTTATATCGATGAGAACTTAGTGAGGAGAAAAACGGAACTTTTCAAACAAAATTTCAGTCGTTCAAGAATATTTGGGTTTCTGTATTCCTACAGATATATATCACTCCGCCTCGTCTGAACGTAGTGCCTACCGATAAAGAAACAGCAGTAAAAGCACAGAGGGCGGAGGGACACGGCTGCGCTCTCACAACACAACCAGCCTCAAACGTGTTCTTGGTGCTAAATGCTAACAGTAGAAATTCTCTGTAGTTCATATATTCAGTCTTCATTTTTTAAAATACAGACGTTTAGTGGTTTCAATTTTAATGGAATAAACAAATAGTTATCATACTAAAAGCGGAGAGAAGGTAAGTGCACGCGAAATATTATTGTCAAACGTATATCACACAGAGTTTATGAAGTGAAAGACTTAGCTGTTCGGCTAGCTTTTAGCTTCGTTAGCTCAACCCCGAACTGGCTCAGGAAGGTGGGGGCAAGATCGCGCATGCAGGGAGAGCCCTTCGTGTTTGCTGCAAAACACAACATTGCCAGTGATTTTCAAAACCGCACGTCAGGATTATTAGACTGAAAGTAAGTGTAAAGTCATTAACTTTAGCAGTTAGCACGCTTTATGGTTGTTAACGTTGAGGTAGCTTGTTTTGTACTGTTTTTGAACGGTACATTAGTCGGTTAGCTCATCTAGCTAATTGAAAAGCTAAGTCTTAAAGAGGTAGTACATCAGTACAACATCTCAGTAACATTAATTTTAAACAGCATTAGATGCGATCATTTAATAGAGTATGCAAATTTAAATGAACGATAAAAAGTTACAAATCTAATTCCTGGACATCAGTTTGAAGTAGCATTTGTAGCATGGAGCTAACACTCCTCGTACGGTAGGTGTGAAATTCATGTTTATGGTTTACAGTTCAGGTGAAAATTATTTAAGTTTGGCGATTCAGTAGTAGAATAGTACAGATATAATCTGTTTCGTTTCTGATCACTCACATTCTTTTTTTCTCCTCACCGTGTTAACGTGTAATTCGGTTAAGATTTGATTTATACGGTATTTTTATTTATTTATTTTGTTGATTTCACATTACATATTTATATACCTGACATAATATATGTATATTTCTCTTTCTTTTTTTTTTTACTGCTGATTAATAAATAAACAGCCTGGACAATTATTTAGAATTGTAAAAAGTATCTAGAAATCTTAAATAAAACAAAGAGTTCAGATTTTATCCCTTTGTTACTAAATATATTTATACTTGTTTGATTCAGATTTTTTTAGATACTGCTTTTAGACTATTCAGGGTGTTGTGCAAATGTCTCTTCAGTAAATAATTTTGTTTGCTTATAAATTAAAATTTATCAAGACGATAGATCAAATATTATCAAAAGAACTTTCTCACAGTAAATGATAAACAATATGATAAATGCCCACCCAAACATCAAACTCACCATGTCACCTGAAAAATAAGACATAAGAAAATATTGCATCAAATCAATTCTTTGTAATAGTGTTGCTGTATAAACTGGAACTGCACAGACGATTGCATTATCATATGATTTTTGTAAATTTTGGCACAGTGATGCTAATTTCCTGTATCATTTAATCTGTTGTTGTCACAAATGAACTGTTTGATGAGTTCAGATGTCTGATAGTGTTATAGCAGCTGGTCACATTTTAAACTTTACTAAGAAAATGGATGTTTGTATTTAGAGTTTGTTCACTTAAAAGAAAGTGGAATAAAGAAACTTTAAATTGCTAATCTGACATTTTTGAACTACACTTCAAACCTCCAAATAATGGTGTCTTGCTAATTTAGATGAATTAAAATTAGCTCTTCAGTTTGTCACAGAGTTCTGCAAATAATCCATCTATATTGATTGTGTTAAATCAGGGAAACAAATAAAACTTGCAGTACTGGATTACTGCTTTGTTTAATCTATTTATACCTTTCATATTGTCTTTAATATAAAAAAAAAATCAGAACATTAAATAATTAAATTTGTATGTTTGGAGATTTCTGAGTTGCCTGATATTCCAGTATTTTACACAGTTGCTATTTATTTTGCCTGGAGCCTAAAATAAATGTTGTGGGTGTTGTTTTGTTTGCAGGAGAGCAGAGGAAGATGATGGAGGTGGAGACTGCGGCAGGAAGTGATGACGATCATCTGATGGAGTCTGAGGAAAACTTCTCTCCAATGAAGCTAAAAGAAAAGAAGGAGCAAATGGATAAAGGTCAGAGTTCAGAGAGTCATCATAACACAACATATTGTTCAAAGTTTCTAACAGTGACTGGATGGAGATTTATTGTCTCTTTTTTTCTGTGGAAAGACATCTTTTTCTAAGAATTTTAAAATTTGTGGTGCAGGAAATATAATATTACTACCTGTAATAAATCTGCAGTTTGTAGCTTTTATAAAAAGAATAGTTTTTTCATTTGATTTTTCAAAACTGTGACTATGTTGTGACAGTTTAATATGAGGCAAATAATCTGTGAAAGATGAGTCTCTTCCACCTCCTCTGAGTTACTACTGTCATCCGAAGAAACACACCCGGCCAGAAATAACTAATCAGAGCCAGGAGGAGGGTCTTACCGCTGTCAATCATCCACATGTACTTGCTGCTGAATGTGCTAATGCTGGACAAACAACTTATAGTTACAGGAAAACCGTTTATCTACAGTCATCGGTGGAAATGCTAAACAGCATTAGCATCACAACAGGCTATGTTGTGGTGAAGCAGCAACAGAGCAAAGAAGGTGGGAGGGTGAGCATGAGAGTGATTGACAGCGCTGAAACCCTCCTCCAGGCTCTGACTGGTTGTGTCTAACTGGGTGGTATATTCCTGCAGTTTGTACTGGGAGCACTGGGAGAAAGCAGACATTTTTTCACAGATCATTTACCTTATATTAAACTGTCACATGATGGTGACAGTTTCAACAAATATGTAAAAAACCTTTTTTTAAAAAAAATAAAAACTACATACTGTGCAGCTTTAGAAAGTTGTTTTTTCTAACTGTTGTGGCAATAATTGTAGGACTGGATGTAGATGTGGCTTTTTTTCTAGGAATTGTAAAATTTGTGGTGCAGAAAATATGTTGTTAATCTTTAATAAATCTGGTCTCGTTTGCAGCAGTGTGTGCTTCGTCCACTGTGACGAATCATGAGTGGGAGAAAAGCCCTGAACCAGTGAGGATCATCCACATCCCAGCCCAACCAGTCACCACAACCTCCATTCCTCCCATCAAGACCGTGAAGGTAATGAGATATTTGCATGATTACGTCACTGACGCCGACTCAATGTCAAACTGTTGTTCAGGTGTAAGTTGCTGTAATGACCCAGTTCATGTCTTCAGCCTGCAGGATCGACTTTGGGCTTCACGGTCAACGGTCGGCCGATCCACCTGCCGCCTGGAGGTCAGTCTGACCGGGTCAAACCGGTTCAGGGTTTTACATTGTTCCATTACAGTTTAGTTTTATTTCATTTTGACTTCTTGTTTGTCTAGTTCAATTAGTTTTATTTAGTCTTTAAGAGTGTGTTTCCTAGTTTTTATTAGTTAAATATTTTAGTACAGTTTGTGTAAGTTTTAGTTGGTTAAATTTTAGGTGCAGAATTAAAAAGTTGTGATTACGTAATAAATACTCAACAGAAAATACTTGTCTTTAAATGTAGACAATGTTACCTGACCTACTTTTTTTTGTCTTGGTACATCATTAACTTTTAAATATAGAAATATACAAATTAATGATTCATTCACATCAGACTTGTTTTGTCCACTTTAATTAAACTCTAATTTGTTTATCTAGAAAGTTTGAAACTGATGGAAGTGAACCCAGACCCATTGAATTAATTAATTATTTTTAGGAAATCAAATAAACATTTTATTTCCTGAAATGCAACAACAGAGCATCCCTTTAGTGAACAGACTTATTTGTAGCTAACAAGATTCATCTAACATCAACATATGTAAAGCTCTGTCCTTCAAAAACAGGAAGAGGACTACAACGCAAGGAATTCTGGGTAAATGCACCTAAATCAAACACTCAAATCTAGTGTTACCAGGAGAAATGGCTTGTGGTCTTTTACCAAAAAGAAAAGAGAAATCCTACAACCACTAAAATCTGACGCTACTCGATTGTTTTTGTTTACATTTTATTTTACAGGCGAGGAAGGGAACAGGTTAATCAATTTGTTTGGTTTGTTTGACGCACTGCAGCAGCTGAAAACTTGACAAATGTTGAAGTTTTGATCCGCAGTCGAACCAAATCCACCAGACCAGCAGAAAACACAGTTAGTAGTGCAGCTCAGCTCCTTCATTCACTAAAACTTTTCTGTCTGCCCTGCAGGTGGCGGTGCAGAGCTGAAGCTTCAGTCTCACCCTGGAGGCTCAGCCAGCGGCTTCACTTCGATCCAGATCCCCGTCACTCTGACCCTCAGCAGTCCTCTGGGGACTCGCCACATTTCCACTTCAGCCTCCCTGACGGCCTCCTCTTCCTCGTCTTCCTCCTCCGCTCCTCCGCCTGCTGCTGCTGCTTCGTCTCTCTCATTGCTTGAACCCATCCCCATCATCACAGGTTCTCACCTCAGCCACGTCTGGAATCACCCGGCTGTGTTTGACCTTTGACCTGACTGTCTTCTCTGGTGCAGGTATTGTCTCGGGTGAGGCGGCCCAGAAGGTTCTGAACGACCACAGCGTGAGGCTCAACTCCGGCTCTCAGAAGACAAAAAAAGCTCAGCCGGCTGCTGGAGCCCCGAAACCGAAGAAACCCAGACCCAGCAGGATCGCAGCGCCCGACAAGCTGCTGCGAAAAGGTTCAACTCCACCTCAGCCAGAGCTGGTTTCAGGACCTCTACTGCTTTTCTCCTTCTGCGTTGATCATCTGCTCCTGTCACTCAGATTTATCAGTGGCTTATTGAACTGTTAGCTTTAGCGATGCGTGAGAAATCGGCACTAACATCGATATCGGCTTTTGTCAGTCATTTTTTAACATATTTACATCGGTTCAATATTTATTTTTATCTTTTGCCGTTTGTTTCTGCTGCTGCAGTGTTCATATCAGGCTGCGGATAACAATTAATAATGATTAATTTAGCTATCAGTTAGTATATTGATTATTCTGACGATTAATTAGATAGAAAAATTGGCACATTCTGCATATTTCTCATTTAAACCTTTTTTATACAGTTTTAAAAATACAAATAATTCAATATGTTTTTATTATCTTAAATGAAAAATGTAAATATTTTTGTACAGCTTTTGTTTAATTACTGCTCTGAATATGTTTTTTTTTTTAGCAAATGGTCTTTTTTGGAGTATCAGAGTTAACGACTAATTCATTACTAAATTTGTTTACCATTATTTCAATAATCAATTAATCACGAATAATCAATTATTATTATTTATTTGAATCTTTTAACATATTGCTATATTGTATAAAAAAGGCTTAAGTGGCTAAATGAAGAATCTGCAGAATGGGCCAATTTTTTTCATCTGATTACTCAATTAATCGTCAGAATAATTGATTAATAAAATAATCAATAGTTCCAGCTGTAATCTAAACGAAGCTTTGTCTCCTTTGATGAATTCGAGACTCTTTTTAAAAAATATTTTTGTGATTTTCTCTCCTCAGGTGAGATTGGTGCTGCCACTCCGCCCGACTGTCAGATCTGTAAATCTCAGTACAAACTCGTCACCGAGCTGCGAGGCTTCATGTGTGTAAGTAACGACGTTATCACACTCTACCCGTCCTTTTACCTTCCCTGATCCAACCGATGGCATTCCTCCTCTTCCTGCTGCTGCAGATGTGCAGCCCTGCAATCGCTGAAGCTCTGATCAATCTGAGAAGGCAGAGGATCAAACGCCGCAGGAGGGAGAGAGAACGAAGAAAAGCCTTGAAGCTCAGCAAACCGCCTCCGGTTTTCCACAGAGACTCTCCAGTGCAACCAGTTCTGTCTCCTGTGAGTTTAAACTTCAATCCCAGTTTAAATGACTGGACATAACTAATTAGAATTTAAAGTTTATTGGTCTTTGAGAATGTGTTCTTGCATTATTATACAATTATCAGAATAATACTTGAAAATTGTCTCAAAACAACAATATAGTCATTTATTGAAATTACGTCTGGGACTATTTATTATTTAGCAAAATTTGTTATTGTTACAGGTGTGTGTTATTTTGGATATTTAAAATGTTTTCCATTTCCAATGTGGAGAGTTCATTACAAAATTAAAGTTTCTTGGTCTTTTAGAGGACAAATGTAAATGATACCATTATTGAGGTATTTGAAAATGGTCTCAAAACAACAATATTAACGTTTATCACAATAACTACGGAGACAATAGTCCCAGAAGTTGCTGCAATAAACAATATTGTTGTTTTGAGACCATTTTCAACTAACATAATGGTAATAATGCTGGAACACATTATCAAAGAAAAACTTTAATGAACATGTAACTGGAAAATAATTTGAAATATCCAAAAATAAATAAGCAAAGCAACAGAAACATGAAATAAAATTCATTATAAAGTCTCTGTAAACGATGCACCAGACTGAAGACTTTTATCATCCAGTTTTTGGTAGAAAAGAGAAAAACGATAAATCATGAGCTCGTTTTAATTTATTCTGCGATAACTTCCTTCGTTTTGTCTCCTGAAGATTAAAGCCATCACTCCTCCGCGGAGGATTCCTAAATATTCTGGAGACGTCCAGTCGGAGGAGCTCAGCAGCCCCACGTCTCCAACTCTCAGCCCCCCAACGCTGGAGAAGTTCCTACCAGTAGACTATCCTCCCAGTAAACTGGTGATAATGGTGGAGGACTTCTTCTATGGTCGCGCCCCTGGATGCAGCACGGACAGCCTGGACGAGAAGTTCGGTGGGGTTTTCCACTGCATCCACTGCTCAGCCATTCTCAGCAACAACATCCAGTGAGACTTTTCACTTTGAGTTGATTCGGTTTCGTTGAATAAAACGCTAATTCTTGTTGTTTTGCTGTTTGTGTTGCAGGTTGATGGACCACATGCAGCAACACGTCTCCATGTTGTCTCAGGAAGACGGACATGTTGACAGCGTGTCCACCTGTCCCCACTGTTTCCGTCATTATCCGTCTCCGTTCAGCTTGCAGAGCCACATAAAAGACGTTCACAGCCAGAGCGACTCAGCAGGTCTGCTATTACCACTACAGATATTTGACTCATATTCATTCATATTCTTCAAAGTTACTGTAGATAGTTTTGCAGCAGCTGTGTTGTCATTGAGAGTCTTTTCTTTTTCAAACTTGTTAAAGTTTTCTGATGTGTTTCTATTTTTGCCTCATGTTTGTTTCGCATGTTTGACTCATTTTTATTATATCCTTTATTTTTCCAGCTACATTGTATTGTTGTAATGACTTGATATTAGATTATTCCAATCCAAGAAACATTAAATGTGGCTGTAAACGTTACTTTTAATTTTGTTTTGTCTCATTTCAAGTGTTATACAATATTTGAACTAGAAAATAAACAGAAATACTTAAAGATTTAAGTAGATTTTGTGTTTTTGCAGTGAACCAATCAAATCAGAGCTCAGTCAATTAGAAAACCAGCAGCTCAGAGTGTTGACCAACCAAAGTTGTTGTGTTTTTAAAAGATTTTTCATGAACACGTTTAGGTTAAAATGTGTCTAAAAGGAACTGATAAGTCTGGGAATTTGAACATGTTAAGTGTTATTTTTGCCTTAAATGTGTTTGAACCTTGATAAAACAGCTCAATTTGCCACAGCTTGTAGAGAAAAATTATTTCCAGAGCCGTTAATAAAACATGAGTAAACAAAATCCAGCTTCTCCAAGTACCTTGGTTGGTTTACACTGCAAAAACACAAAGTCTTAACAAGTATTTTTGTCTAGTTTCTAGTGAAAATATCTTAATACACTTGAAATAAGACAAAAATACTTTACAAGTAACTTTTCAGCAAGATATAGGTGATCATTCTCAACATTAATGAAAAAGTATTAGTTTCACTGGCAGATTGTAACATTGGGAAAATGTCTTGTTATAAGTGAATTAATCTGCTAGTGGAACTCTATCTGGGTTGCTAGGTAACGGGCTGGGCGTGGCTGGGGTTGCTAGGTAACTGCTCATTGGCAGTTGATCCAATGGAACTAGTACTTTTCTTTTATCAATATTAATGGATTATCTACTTAAACCAGCTCCTATTTCTTGCTGAAAAGTTAGTTCTGAGTTAGTTTTAGTGTACTAAGATATTTTCTACAAAAAACTTTGTAAAATGTTGTGTTTTAGTTGCAGTAATAAGGAACAGATCGGGTTACAAGAGCAGTTTCCTAACCTGCTGTTGTTCTTGAGAAGAACACCTATTGACTCTTTGTGATGATTTGTTTCCTGCTGCAGTGATATGTAAGATCTGTGAGCTGGCGTTCGACAACGAACCTGCCCTCCTCTGTCACATGAAGAGCACCCACAAACCAGGAGAGATGCCCTACGCCTGCCAGGTGCTTTTCTGCTCAGACTCCTCTTCATCCGCCTCCTCTTCGTCTGCCAGGTAAATCTGATCCCTGCTTTGTGTCTGCAGGTGTGCGAGTTTCGGTCGTCCTTCTACTCCGAGGCCTGGTCTCACTTCAGAGAGGTTCACTGTGACACCAGGGAGCTGCTGTGTCAGTACTGCCTCCGAGTTCTGCACAGCAACAGCTGCTACCAGCAGCACGTTGCCCGCCATCAGGTACACCGCTGCACTGCAGCTGATTAACGCTGTGCAACCTGAAGAACGGATTCAATAATCCTGCGCTTGTTTACAGAAGAAACAGACACTCAGCTGTGATAAGTGTCGCCTTCACTTCCTGTACGTTAGAGAGCGCGCCGAGCACAAAGCGCTGCATCATAAAACTCACGTCACTCCGCCCCAGCTGAGCGGACTCAAACCTGGAACCAAGGTAGGCCTCATCTCTGCACTGCCTGCTCTGAATCTGTCAAATCAACATTCAAAAAAGAGAACAAAATTCAATTCAAATTCAAAAGTAACTTTTTAATCCCAAAGAGAAATACCATAAAATAAATAAATGAATGACTGTGAGTCTGGGTTTTCCCTCTGCCATCAGTTCTCTCTAAACCACCTTGACAGAAAACTGGCCACCCTAGAGTAATTTCAACAAGATTTAATTTAAATAAAAACCTCATATTTACATTTTCTCAACTAGTTCTTCCCATAAATTTGTTAGCAAATGAATTTTTTGCATTAATGGTGACCTGTAATGCTTCCTTGAACATGTTAGCCTGTCTCTGTGACCAATAGAAAACATTGCAGTTTTTTAGATAATGAGATTTCAGTCTGCTTGGTTCTGCCTATTTTAATCTCCTTTCAAATTGTCAGGTCCTCTGTCACTTTTAATTCTAATAAGCTGCTGCTGGCTACGCCTCCCCCAGTCAATGTTTACACTCATACCTGAAAATTGCTGCAAACAGATGCAAATTATGCATCTAATGCATCTTTGAAAAGCATTAGTGGAACCTCCTGCACAACCAACAACAATTCAGCAAGTGGTTAAAAGCGCATACAGCAGTAAAACCAGCTAACCAAACGTCTGTCCATCATCAGTTCAGGTAACATGTGAGCCCATTAATCCGTCCGTCCGTCTGTTTTTCCTTTCGTACATTTATCAATACATGTCTGTTCCTTCAACTGTAAATTCATCAACGTTTTAAGCTTCCAATTTAAATTCAGTTGCAGAAATATCTCAAATAAATTGACAATAAAAGTTTTGTGTTGGTACTTTAAAAATAGGCCATAAAAATTATAGAGATCTTGATAATAATCTGGAAAACAGTTGGAACCCACTGGATGATTTGACACAGCTGAACAAAAACATTTTACAGCCTAAATGTGTCAGACTGAGAGTGATGGAGAAGCAAGTTTAATGTTTGTTTTTCACTAAAAATTCTCTAAATTGATTTTGCAGTTTGTTAGTTTTAAGTTTGGTGAATATTTCTTCTTGAATTAAACATTGCATCGTGACGTTTCTGTTCTTCCTGCAGGTAACAGTCAGGATGTATTCTATAATTGGATCAGAGAGGAAGGAGGAACTGGACAAAGTTTATATTCCCTCAAAGGTTAGATATTTATTCAAAGGCCATCCGTTACATGCAGCAGTTTTTCTGCCATCTTTACTTTAATTTTTGTTTTTCAGGTGGTTGATGTGGCTCCTCCTCTCCTCCAACAGGAAGGCACCAAACAGAGACCGGTTGAGCCTTTGGGTTTGCTTCTGTCTGGTTTGAGCGCCGCTAGGTAGGATTACTGAACCTCCATCTCTGCTTTAAGACAAAGTAAAAACAAATCAAACAGCAGAAAATCTGGATTCAACAATGTAAAATAAATTGAATTGTGATTTATTTGTTTTACCAAAATAACAGCTCAGAGTTGCATCTTGATTTATTTTTCTGAAGGAAACTTTTATTGATTTGCCCTCATTCGGTTTTAATCTGATTTTGTTTTTAGCCACTGTGACATTGTATTTCTCCTAACAACATAGGGACTAAAATAGGTCTGTAAATGATTCATAAACATTAAAGTAATCAAAACATAACATTTGCTTTAATCCTATAAAGAGTTCCTTGTAGTTATTAGCGTTTGTTTTTTGTAGCTTTAATTTTAAGGCCTTAAACTGCATTTTGTCTATAAAGCCTTGAATCGATGCATCCAAGCATCTTTTGATTATTATAAAACAGTTGTTTAAAGGAGCCAATCATGTTCCTTCTATCAGTATTTATTTAAATCACACGACTCTTTGGACTCATTCCCGTGTGAAGTCTCACATCTTCCCGGGTCCACAGAGTGTTATTGTCTTTAAAATCTCCCAACAGCTGCACCGTTTACATTTCTCAACTTAATGATGAACTGCTCCCAGCGTAAACAACAAAACCTGTGATTAATAACTGTGGAAGGTTCTTGTTGGGTTTATAAACAGTTTTAATTTACATCCATGCAGAACAAGACAAAATACACAAAGTTTGATTTGTGTTTTATTGTATTTATTCCACACACTGAAGCGCGGATGTCTAAATTGTATATAATTTTCTTTTTTTAAGTTCTCCCGGCTCCTAAAGCTTATGTCAACAACTGAGAAATTGAGTTTGTTTTAATGTCCACATGGATCACTTGAATGGAATAAAAACTTAATGCAACAGAATAAACCTTTGGTTTTTTTCCTCCACTGGTTTCACAAACCCAACCGGTGTTTAGAAGAACCAGTTCTTACAACGGATTCAGTCTCCTCTGTTTACCTGCTTTCTCTGTCAAAAAATAGAAGAGATTTTTCTTGGAGTGTTTTTGCAGAAAGAATAAATATCTTTTTTTTTCTTTTCAGGTGATAAAATGATCAAATTCAGTCCAGAATCTTTAAAAATCAGTTTAGTGTTTCTTTAATGTAGCAGCAAATTGAAATCGGATATCTGGCTGGGCGGGCGGCCATGTTTTCTTCCAACTGTTACACTGTAAAAACAGAGGAGGTGCCTTACCGTTTGCTTGGTAGAAAATGACAATAAGCTATAAAACGTGTTCAAAAAGCAAATAAAAAATAGTTGTTTTTTTAAAGCAGTTTTGCCGCCCCCTGTCAGAGTGGCGCCCTGGACAAACAGCCAACCATATTAGAAATTAACTACTGAATCTGTCAGTATTTATGCTGAAATCTGCTGTAATATAAAATAATTTAGTTTGAATGTTTGAAGTGAACCTTTGAATACATTGAGCTGAAATAGATTAATTTAGAGCCAGACTGAAGCGAAGCTCAGAATCGTCTTTTTTCTCTCTGTGTTTCAGCGACTTTGACCCGACTCAGCGCTGCGTCGAGTGCCTGAAGACAGTCCCGGACCTGGAGATCCATTTCCCAACACAAGTTCACTGCTCCTTCTGCAAGTTCGCCACATGTTGCTCCAACTCCTACGCCAACCACATGATCAAGTATGTGTGCACTTAACCTCTGACCCCGTCCAGCATTCATTCTTCAGAGGACAAACACTTGAACCCTTTCACAAGTCGACACCATGTCCTGAGATGTCAGTGCAACGTTTGAGGCCTGATTTGGTCAAACGAGAATTAAAGGGACAAAACTCTTCTGCACTTATTTTGTCAGATTTCCTCTACACTGCAAAAAACACAAAAGCTTTTGTGCAGCTTTTGTGCAAAGCTGCACAAAAGCTGGTTTCTAGTTTTGGGATGAACGATTATTATAATAGTCACCAACTAATTTAGTAATTGATTTACCATTAAAAAAGACAATTTGCTGAAAAAGTAACACTCAGATATATAAACTTTGTATTTAAGATGAAAATATCTTTGTAAATAAATGCTATTTACAAAGATAAAATGCTATGTTATTGCATTTTGGTAATTGAATTTATTTTCTTATTTAAAAAAGGAATTGTTTATTTGCATTGTTTGATGGATTTTTAATATTATATATAAAAGACTTAGATGGTTAAATGAAAAATCTGCAGAATGTGCCAGTTTTTAATCTGATTAAAATAATTGGTAGAACAATCAATTACTAAAATAATCTAGTTGCGTCCCTTGTGTGAATATTTTAGTAAACTTAAAATAAGACAAAACTAACTTACCAGTAACTTTTCAGCAAGAAACAGAAGGTAGTTTTAAGTAAATAAATCCTTAATATGGATTTATTTATCTGTAGTTTCACTACAGATAATTTCCCTTATTTCACAATCAACTGGCATTGTGCGGTTACCTAGCAACCCCAGCCAAGCCCAGACTGTCACCTAGCAACCAGTTCTAGTTTCGCAGGCAGATTATTTCACTTATAACATTTTTGCCAAGTTATAAGTGAAATAATTTGCCAGTGGAACGTTTTTATCAATATGAAGGAATTAATTATGTAATAAAAGCTCCTGTGTCTTGGTAAAAAGTTATATGCAAGTTTATTTTGTCTTATTTAAACTAGCCAAAAATACTTGGTAAGATTTTTTTTTTTTGCAGTGTAAATGTGTTATTTTGTTGACTTATTCTGCATGTTTTTTTTCTCCAGTAATCACACCACATGGAAAGACCCTCAGTTTCCAGCCGTCTTCCAGTTGAATCCAAGGTGAGCGATGAGAATCTGTATGAATGAGCCTCATCTGAGCTGAGGGTGCTGTCCTTTTAAATTCCCTGGTTGTTTTCATTTCAGGTTGCCCCAAGCTTTAAAATGCGATTCTTGTACGTTTTCCACCTTCAACGGGGACGCGATGGCCAATCACGTCATGCAGAAACCGGATCATGTTTGCATCATGTTAACAGACGAAGGTATAACACAAAAAATCACTTGGCTTCACTTTTCTCCTGTTATTTCTATCTTATTTAACTAAAATAAATTTGTTTATTTTTGTGCACTCATTGCATAGTAATGCATATGTGTGTGTTATTTGTGTTGTTTTGGACATTTGGTGTGAATTTCATGTCAATAGGACAACATTTACTGAAATTTTGACATTTTTAAAACATATTTTACTGGAGGTACATTATATGACCACCAGATGGCGCCACAGTTGAACAGTTCTGTGTTGTTCCATCTTGGTGGCATTTTTGTAGTGACACCCCAACTTTAATTTAGACGTTTTGCTTTTTGCCCACACAGAGAGAAGTTCGAAACAACCTGAGAATCAAACGGCAACGTCTGGGAATCAAACGGCAACGTCTGGGAATCAAACGGCAACGTCTGGGAATCAAACGGCAACGTCTGGGAATCAAACGTCTGTGAATCAAACGTCTGTGATTCAAACGTCTGTGAATCAAACGGAAACGTCTGGGAATCAAACGTCCGGGAATCAAGTGTCTCAGAGGTAAACATACAACACTAAACAAAACCTCACGATTAGACAATATATTGTAATTCTATTAATAATATTGATCTAATTTGAGGCTTTATTTGGATTTGTTAATGTCCAATTTGTGAAAACAAAGAAAAGTAAAATTTGAAGGCAAAGTAACGTTTATTTCGTGAGACATTATTATGAAATTTATTTCCTTCATTGTTTTCATGAGATCGTACCTATAATCATTAAAGGTAACTGAAATAATTGCTTGAAATGTAGCAACCTGAGTGTTATTGTTTGTTGTTCCTAATTTTGCTGTAGGTACAATAAACAAAAGTAACTTTACTCACTTGGTCTTTACATTCAGTAATGAATTTACCTGTTTCACTTTTGACTTGAGTTTCTGAAATTAATGCACCTTCAGATTAATTGTTTTCTATCAAACTGAGATAAAGAAAACAAAATAATTTGATGAATCCTTTGGGCTACAATTCTGTGAACAGTTCCCTTTTTTTCTTTATTTGAATCCTTTCTTAATCTTGTTTTTGTTTTAGCCCCCCTGTCAGTAAGAACCTCAGTAATCGGAATGGCGTCTTCATCCCAATTCAACTCGTCCAAAATGGACAGACGTCCCCTCAGCTGTCCATCAAGGCCCTCAGCGATGCTTCCTCTCCACCATTCAGACCCGCCATGACCATCAAGATTATGGGGGTTGGAAAGGTGAGACGAAATCCTGCAGTGGAGCGAAGGATGGAATAATTACATTTATTTTATTTCTCTTTGGGGAAAACTTACCAAGTATTTTGGTCTAGTTTCTTGTGTAAATATTTGTGTACTCTTGAAATAAGACAAAACTAACTTGCAAGTAACTTCAGTAAGATAAAGTAGCTTGTTTTAAGTCAATAATTCCTTAATATTTATGAAAAAAATACTAGTTTCACAATCAACTGGCACTGAGCCGTTACCTAGCAACGCCAGCCAAGCCCAGACCGTAACCTAGCAACCCAGTTCTAGTTCCACTGGCAGATTATTTCACTTATCACAAGACATATTTCCCATGTTATAAATTAAATAATCTACCAGTGGAACTAGAGATGCACCGAGCCGATATTAATATCTGTATCGGTCCCAATATTTAAAAAAATTCTAAATTGGTTATTGGTGACATTGTGCCTGATTCATAATGGCAGATCTATTCTCAGCGATGTCATTCTATATTATTTATTTTACATTATATTTAGAATTTCTATCTGTACTTTTCTGATTCATTTGAAGGAAAGTTTGTTGCAGTTTGTTTTTACAAGGTAGTCAACCTGTTGGTTCCAGTTTCTTTATTATTTATTCTACATTTACTGTTACACTCCTAATTTCACTGACTGAACAAATTAAAGTTGTTTCTTACATGTTTGACCAAGCTTGTGAAGCTATAGATGTGTTTAATTGTGTTGTACTGGTGCAGAGTTATCAAATACATTGATGATTTGGTATATTTATTCCTGTGTTTTAGAAAATAAATGTTTTAAGTCAACTCAGCACTGCTTCACTATATTGGATAATTATTGGCTCAGAAACCTCAGATATCTGCGTTGGTATGGGAAGTGAAAAAGTGGATTGGTGCATGCCTGAGTGGAACTAGTATTTTATCATCAATATTAAGGAGTTATTAAAACAAGTTCCTTTATCTTGCTGAATATTTACTTGTTTTGTTTTGTTTCAAGTGTTTTAAGATGTCTACAGCCAAAGCTAGACCAAAATATTGTAGTATTTTGTGTTAATGGGGTGTATTTTGCCTTTCTTCCTCTCCAGAGGGTGGGTCCTCTGTCCCACGACCAGCTCTGCATCGTCCTCTCCTCTTTGTGTCACGGTATAAACGAGACGGCTCGCCGTACCAACGTGTCCCCCACCACAATCCGGTCCTGGATCGCGTTGCAGCAGCGCGGCCTGCCGCAGAGGAGGTGGGGCTGGAAGACGGACAAGATGGCGGAGTGGGTCCTGAACCGTAGGGAGCAGCAGCTGAGCGTGACGGAGACGGTTCTGCTGCTGACGGCCCGGGCCACGCTGGGCGAGAGCACCCAGGTGGAGGACTGCTACAGCTGGACCATAGACTTCATGCTGAGGCACGACCTGGGCCTGCAGACCACCAACAACAACCGGCTGAAGAGCATCCGGGAGAACAGCAGCAGCTTCATCCAGTCCATCTACTCACAGGTCGGTAGAAAACCTGGAAGGTCCACTTAACTTTATTTAAACCAGAACTTCTCAAATAACAGAATCTGTTATTGTTTTTATTCATGCTGGACTGGAAGACCAGCCTCCAGCCACTAGGTGGCAGCAGTGCTCAAATTATTATCATTATATCATAAAATTACGACTTTATTCTCGTATTAAAAGCAAACAAAAATTCTTTCATTATTGAAAGCAAGTAACTGTAGCTTACTGAAAAAGACCAGGAAATAGAAGAAGCCTATTTAGTGATAAACATTTACAGTTTTAAAACGGTTTAAGTCTAAAAACTAGAGATGCACTGATATACGTCTTTCACCTCCGATATCGATATCTGAGGTTTAGTATCGGTAGATACTCCATTTATTAATCTGTTCTGATAATCGGATCACAGAAAGCTGGTACCGGCGGTTTCTACCCATAAATTATTAAGTGTTGTTTCAGTTTGGGTGGAGGGTGTGAAAACATTCCTGATGCTCATTGGGTCATGACTGACTGGGTTTTTAAATGTTCTCCAGGTCCAGAAGGGGGCGCTGCCGCTCCACTGCTGGGGCTGCATGGACGAGCTTCCCGTCTTCATCAACTCTGACCTGTTCTCCAAGCAGCTGGCGTCCGCCTTCCAGCTCTTCGGGTCGCCCGAGGACGAGCCCGTCTTCGACGTCGTCCTGTCCGCGCTGTCGGACGGCCGCCTCCTGCCCCCCCTGCTGTTCTTCAGAGGAACTGCGTCCAGCGTCCCGGACGGTTTCCCCGACAACGTTCTGCTGGAGGCCCGGGAAGGCGGGTTCAGGGACGAGGAGCGCCTGCGGATCTGGGTCGATAAGGTCAGCGGCGCCATGGCAACGGGAAAGTGTTTGGTGGTTAGATGTTGATTAAAAAAAAAAGCATTTATAGAAATAGTAAATATTTATCTAGATCATTTTACTTCATTTATCATTTGACCGTCTCTGTTTAGTTACTGACGTTCGTCTATCAGTCCGTTTCCATCCATCCTTCCTTAATTCATTCATCTGTCAGTCTGTCCATCATTTCCATCAGTGACCTTTCATTCATCCATGATCAGTGTTTACATCCTTCTTCACTTTCATCCGTCTTCTTTTGTCATTCTTCCTTCCTCCCTTTTTTCCTTACATCAAACTTTTCCTTCCTTTCTTCTCTTTTATCTTCTTTCTTTCCTTCATCCTCCCATCTTGACGTCAAACTTTTCCTTGTTTCTTTTCTTTTTTATCCCCTTCATCCTTCCTTACTCATTTCTGAATTTGTCAACTTTTCTTTTTCATTTCTTCCTTTCTTTTTTCTTCCATCTCTTCTTCCTTCCTTCCTTCATTAGTCTATATTTCTATCATTCCTTCTTTCCTTCTGTCCTTCCCTTTCATTCTTCTTTCTTGTCTTTTTTCCCTCATCTTCCTTCCTTCCTCACTTTCTTTCACCAAACTGTTCCTTGTTTCCTTCTTTTTTCCTTTTTATTCCTGTCATCCTTCCTTTCCTCCTTCCTTCCTCCATCAGTGTGTATTTCCTTCATCTGTCTATTCCTTCTTTCAGTCGTTCCTTCCTTCCATATATGAAACTCATTCATTCATCTCTCCGTCCGTCCGTCTCTCATTGCTCCATCTGTCCGTTGCCATAGAAACCAGGTGGTTTTCCTCCGGGTCAGTCTTGATCTTTAACCGGTCTGTGTTTGCCGCTATCCCTCCTCTCCGCTGCAGGTGTGGCGCCCTTACGTGACCTCCAGATCCGGCGACAGGTCTCTGCTGGTGATGGACGTCCACCGCGGTCACCTCAGCGATGCGTTCAGGGACCGTCTGTCCACCATCAACACCCAAATCGCCTTCATCCCCGCAGGATGCAGCTGCCGCCTCCAGCCGCTCGAGATCTGCGTGACGCAGGTGCTGCGGGACTTTCTGCAGGTACGTGACGGTGGAGGTGGAGCTTCTTTCCTTCCTTCCTGTCTCAGTGTGTGGATCTGTGATGTTCTGATTGGCGGTTCTGTCTCCAGGCCCGGTGGTCCCAGCTGGTCGCTGATGGAGGTCTGGATGGGCTTGGACTGGACCAGCTGGCTCTGACGTTGGCCTGCTGGCTCAGTGAAGTCTGTTCCACTCTGAACGCGCAGACCGACGTCCTGCGCAGGTGAGAACACCTGATGATGACATCACAGTTATTTAAAGGCCATGCAGCGCCATTTTAAACGTCTTTATTTGGATTGTATGGGATTGACCAAAAGACGCCTAAAAGACGATGCATGATTGTATTTTTCGGATACAAATAAATATCTGAAAAGTGTGGCATGCGTTTGAATTTGGTAACCGATAACAAATATTACTGGATGATTAATTGTCCCAGAAGTTACTGCGATAAACAATAATATTGTTGTTTTTGGACCATTCTCACCAATAGTCACAGTAATTACATTTAATCATATTTTCAAATGTATTTCTTGGTACTCCCAATGAATAAACAGTGGAGAAAATAGTAAAAATAACAATATGGACAGTTTTAAAAAAACAATTAATCAAATTTATTTTTATCATGATAGGAAATTTATTATAATAAATGATAAGTGACATGCTAAATACCTATACCTGTTAGGAATACATTAAAAGACGCAAATAATTAAATAATTAAATTATTTTTTTTGAATAAGAAAAACATTTGTAGCCTCAAATACAACAGGAAAAAAATTCTAATGTACGCCACATTTTCTGATTTTTAAGAGATTTTAAACATTTTGTTTTTACTTTCATCACTTAAAATAAATTTAAGTGTAAGCTTTTCACAAAATGTGAACAAATGAAAAACCTGAAACCCTGAAATTTTACTCACGACCTACTTCTTCGACCTCCTTCAAGGTCGTTCACGTTAGCATGCAGCCTGCAGCACCTGGAGAACCAGGGAGAGGCGGCGAGGATGATCACAGCCCTGACCGAAGTGCTGACCCAGCCTATCGACTCTGGATCACCAGAACCCGGACCAAAACAAGAGCGTTTACTGGAACGGACGCCGCCGCCGCTGCTGGTGATCAAGGAGGAGAAGACAAACGGTTGGGATGAAGAGGAGAAGCAGGTGGAGGTCGGCAGCCTGTCCGTCCTGCGGCAGATGTTCAACAGCGAGAGCGACGCCGAGTCGTTTCACGGCTTCGCCGACGTCTGATTCTGCAACGCACATCGTATAAACAAACTGCTCCATCCAGAACCTCTGATACGTTTAGAGACGCTAATAAATGCTACTGATATAAAGCTAGTCAAAGGAAAACAGGAAATACTGTGTTTTTAAGGTGGAAAAAACTTTATAAATCATTAATGACATTGAAATGTAAAAACCAGTTATGATCAGAAACCTCAACATCAACTAATAATCATGAAAAAGAACCTAATATTGATTCTGAAGCTCAGAATGGAAACATGAGTCTTTTCACTGCATAATTATTAAAAGTGTAAAGTTGTAACTCTGCTGGGATTGTTTCTCACTGCTGCTTTGTAAAATAAACCTTATTTTTGTTACTTTTTTACTGTAACATGAATTATGTGATGTTTTTTCTAGTAAAATAAAGAAAATTATGTTCAAATTGACGTCACTTACTCAATAAATCGTTCAGAACTGAATGAGAATTTATGTAATAAGGTGTCAGTGAAAACTTAAAAAGTCTTAATTTTATGTATTTAATATTAAGTCCTATAATTGTTTTACATTTTGTCGTGACAGGATTATTTAATCTCGTATAATCTGAAGTGGTTTTTTTTCTCCCTGGACTTTTCTGTCAGGCAAACGGTTGAAATGTGCGCATGCGCAGAAGCATGCTTTGAGTTCTGTGAGTTGAAGCAGTTGAGGCTACGGCTAACTAGCTGCTAGCTAGCTAGCTGTGTTTTGCTTTTATTGTGGGTTAAGTGCAAATGTATCGCCAATTGGCTGGACGACGTTAGCCATTGTATCATCTCTGTTGATAAACCCATAAGAAAGACATTTATTATGCGCAAAGATGTTACCAAGGGCCACAAAGAAACCTCAGAAATGTCACTTTTGAGCTAATTGAGTAGCTGGCTAAAGCGCTACAGAAAATAGTCGCCGTTGCTACTACTGTTAGCACTGGCCTAAGAACGACACAAACTCTTAAATCGGAGGTTTAATGGATTTTAATCTCAGTAGTCAAGCACTATATATATATTTTTTTTTTCATTTTATGGAGGGAGATACAGAGAGAAGAAGGAAAAACGGAAAGCTAGCAGACGTTGCAGCTATGATGGCGACAAACTTCAATTAAGTAAGAATCTGACGAGATCTACAGTTAATCTATATGAATATATGTGGCTAAATGGTTTTAAACTTGAGTTTTGAGTTGGTGAGACATATAGAAACCCTGTAACTTAAATGAACTCAAATCTGTTGTATTTTTGTTGTGAAAGCTTCCATCTTCCCTATTGGTGCTTAAATATAGAACCATGAGAACAGAACCCGTTTCCCAGCATGTCCACCAGCACCAGCGCTTCGCACCCCCTGACCCCCAAGGACGGCTCTGATCAGCGGGGGGATGCAGGATTTCAGGACCTTGACTCTGTTTAAATTTAGATTTAGGACAAAGACCAGACCTTGTAAATCCCACTCCGGCCGAACCCACGGGTCCAAAAACAAGCTTGTAACATGCTCATGTGGAAAAATCTCAAAGCAGCTCTCCTTTCTTTAAGATTTCCTCTCAATGATCCAAATTTTCTGCTAACTTTTTAGAGTGTTTTTCATTAATAGCTCTTGAGACTTTCTTATCTTTCTTATTTGGGTTTTAAAACACAAAATTTTACCTAGTGATTTTAGTCTAGTTTAAGAAACACTCCAATTTAGCTCCCCTCACTGTCTTCTGCATGGCAATAGAGTGTGCAGAGTGTTTAAAAACTATTCTCTTAGTTTAGCTCAAATCCTAATGTTGATTTTTTTCAGTTATTATTGTCCCATTAATACATTTTGTTTTTTATTCAATCAACTTTTTGTTTTTTGTTTTTCAGCTTTTCTTCGGAAACAAAAACAGAAGAAAATGTCAGATGTCATCGTGAACTCTGACCTCTAACCGGCACATCTGGAAACTGTGTATTTATCAGAAGGCCGATTAGCATTCATTAGCATCTGTTAGCCTCCCTCTGAGCAGCATTAGCATGTTAAACTGTTGCCCAGCGTGCAGTCTGAGGCTAAAGGAGTCCAGCAGGAGGATCAGAGCAGAAAAATCAACCGTTTCAGATTACAGCAGCTTTGATGTTCTGACTCAGTTTATCCCGAGCTGCTCCTCACTAGTTTACATGTCAGCCGCAGCAAAACGTAGGTCAAACAGCTGAGCTACATGTAGAGTTGCTCCATGCTTTAATCTGATCATCGCTGCTGCCTGATCAAAGATAAAACGTTTTTAATCTGGGATAATTACAGAGGAAATGTCTGCACAACTCATCTGTCTGTTTGAGCTGGAAAAAAAGGGAAAAATTAAAACACTGGGTGGTTCTCTCTGCCGCTGCGTCGTCTGAGCAAGCCTCTCTGTGCTGCGTGTGACAAATAAGAAGTCTGAATTTAATCTGAGTTAATCCAGCTCTCATTCCAGATTACAGAGTGAACTGATTGGAGCTTTAGAGGGGGAGCAGCGAGAGACGGAGACAAGCAGAAATTTAATGGGATTCTGACAATATTACACTAACTAGTGAGGAGCCATTAAATATGTTGATAAATGAGGAGGTTAACGGTCTACTCAAAGTACCCGGGTGTTGAGGCGGCAAAATAAACCCAAATCATCACTCTTACACCACCGTGCTTTATTGTTAGTGTGATCCAGAAATCGTGTTGTTCATTCAGGTCAGACTATGTACCTAAACCTAAAACCTGAATCTGCTCTTTAAGTAACAAAGAACTTCTCACCAAGAAATAGGAGCTGGTTTTAAGCTAATAATTGCTTGATGTTGAATTTTAAAGTTCTAGTTCCACTGGCAAATTATTTCACTTACAACAAGACATTTTTCCTTTGTTATAAGTGGAATGATCTTCCAGTGGAACTAGAACTGGTTGCTAGGTAACAGTCTGGGCTTGGCATGGGTTGCTAGGTAACGACTCAGTGAGGAACTAGCAGTTTTTTCAAAAATATTAATGAATTATTGACTTAAAACAAGCTCCTATATCATGCTGAAAAGTTACTTGTAAGTTAGTTTTGTCTTATTTCAAGTGTACGAAGATATTTTACACTAGAAAATAGATTTTGTGTTTTTGTAGTGTTTGGACACCATAACCGTTAGGGACACTACTTTGGTTGTTTCAAATGCCAGGAAACCACAATGTCTTAGTATTTCAGAACATTTTAGCATGTATTCTGATGTTACATGATAATTCCTAATAAATTTATGATAATCACTGAAACCTTTATGAGTTTTCTGATAACTCAGTTAATGATATTTTCCTGCCCAAACCTGACAGTAGAAGATGTTTACATTTGACAGTTACTTTTAAATCATAATTAAAGAATTATTTATGTAATACAATCTCTTGTAACTTGATTAAAAGTTACCTGTAAGTTAGTTATTTGCTATTTAACTGCACTGAGATATTTAGATGGACGAAACTCTAGTCACGAATTAAAAAGGATAAAGTTGAGTCTTTTTTAAATATTTTGAACCAGTTGGACCAGTTGCTGTGAAGTGTTTGTAACCAGTGGACTGAAACAGGATGGAGACCCAACAGTTGTACATGCTTTCCCACTGAGCAAACATTCAGATGTCCTCATGTGGACAGCGATGACATCACTGGTGAGGTCACCCTGCGGTGGATTTCCCTGAGAACCGACCTGAGTCTATTGTTCAGCATCCAGCTGTGAGCGACGAAACAATGAGCTTTTATTACGCTTTGAAGGGCCACACAGCAGATTTTCTGAGCAGGGTTGTTTTCTCTCAGCTCTAACTGGCCTGATCAGTTTAACGACGCAGAAGCTGATGGTATCTCGGCCTGACTGAACCTGCGGCGTTCCTGCGATGTGCTGCTGTGTGTTTGGAGTGGAGCGGCTGCAGCTTTGAGTTTTCCTGCCCCGCTAAGACAATGCGATGAGGTGGAGGGGGTGGCAAGACCAGACAGGAAAAACCTAATCAGATAAAAAAAACCGGAGTAGTGCGGGAATTCAGCCCGAAGTTCTCTGGATCTGATGCTGCTGCAGGAGCTCAGGAGAAGTTATCAGCTTTCAGACTCAGAAATAACAGCCAACATGTTTTCTGTACTCCAGCTCCTGCAACAGGCCAAAAACATGACACTCAAAGGTGACCTTGAACAGGATAGTTTAGGTCAAAACTCTTTCATTACATTTTTAGCTCAGAATCCTTCTGGATCATGAGAGTTTATTCTGGTCAGTTCTGCCCAATTTGAGCTCCTTTCAGAATCAGGGTTATGATAGTTTTGGGTTTTTCATTATAGTTTAATTTCATTGTGACTTTTTGTTTGACTGATTCAGTCGGTTTTAAGGAGTATTTAGAGTGTGTTTGGTAGTTTTTATTAGTAATTATTAATTAGTTACAGTAGCAGTTTTAGTTTTTTCATACTTTGGTTCATTTTTAGGTGCAGAAGTATTGTGATTTTGTAAACATCAATTAGGTAATGAATACTAAACATAAGATACAATTTTCAAACAATTATTTCAGTTATTGTTGACTAACCAACTGACTGTGGTGTTTTCTCCAAACCGGTGTTTTCTTCCACCATTTTACGGACTAGCATAAGGATAATTATGGACGACCGTACTTCGACAACAGTGTGGGGAAAAAAAAAAAATCTATTTCATATCAGTTTGAATGGCTAATACATTGATTCATAAAAACAAAAACAAAGGATATTAAATCTATAATTTCAGTATGTTTTAGATAGTTATATTTTTTCCCCATTAATTACTCATTTTATTTCAGTTAATTAACAACGACATTTCTAAAGTATTTTTTAATTGAATTGAGTTTAAAAGCTGAACAGCAAACGTGTTGGAACTTTGCTGTGGTTGCTAGGTGATGGGCTGAGCTCCACTGTGGTTGCTAGGTGACGGGCTGAGCTCCACTGTGGTTGCTAGGTGACGGGCTGGGCTGCTGAATTTGTGACGCTACATTTGGAAGATTTTTTTAAATGGCTCTTTTTCCAGACACGAAAAAAACATTAACTTGTTGCCAGAAAACAACTGGCTGGTTTTTTTAAGCGGTTGGGTTGTTTTTAGAAGCAGTAGAAACCATAACAGAAGTACAAAAATGTGCATTTTGTGTATTACGTCCCTTTCAAATTAATGTGATGTCGGAATTGGGCATCAACACCTGCTGTGTGAATGTAACCAGATGTGTTCCCATTGATCATATTGTTGCGCACCTTGACATTTTGAAAATAAATTAGCTTAATTTTGAAAAAATTCACTTTTTGACAAAAACATTTGGCAGTAGCATGAGGTAGTTTTCTTTTTTTCTGCATAAAAATTGGTTTATTTCGCAAAACATAAATGGAAAACATTTTCCACATGAATCAGATGATCAACCACCGGATGTTGCCACAGGCGGAAACCGCAAAGAGGAAGATGATTTATCGTGTGAACAAACTTATTCATGTGTGATTTTAATTACGTTTCTTACTTAATGGAAACGCAGCAGTTGCAAACTTGTGCTTTTTTTTTTACGTCATTAGTGGAATATAAAGAAAGTTTTGTGCAGAAACATGGCTACTGTTTACTGAGAAGTCCTGCATCAAACCTGCAATCTATATGGTGCCGCAATCCAACCTGTAGACTATTAATCTCAGGCCCATGTGGGCCCCATATGTGAATGCCGTTCTGCAGGATGAGAGGTCTAGAACTGTATTTCTAGCCTGTCTGAATAAATTATGTTCCTCAGAAACTCATTTTGCAGCCTGAAATATTACATGTGCTGCCTTTGATGGTCAGCAGTTGTCTAAACTAAACATCGAGGTGCTAATTTCAGTGGTGAAAGGCTCTAAGTGAGGCTGAATATTGATCAAGGGAACTTTGTGCAGCTGCAGCCTGTTTGCATAATCTCAGATCTTCTCATTTTATATGAACCGAAGACGTAGCGTTGAAACTAATCCCTCTTTTTAAGATTTATACGACACTTTTTAATGGAAAACTAATGTTGTTCTGCACACATGTGGGTTTCATTGTGACATTCACTTTTCTTGCACTAGCTTGTACTTTCCCCCCCTTATGCCTCGGATCCTTGCAGTGGAGCTGGTGGGTGCATGTTTTGCATGACTCACACAGACATAATAGCTGGAGGTAAATACACCAGTTTGAGGTTAAACTGGGATTTTCCTCTGACTTTAAGTAAACTAAGGAGGAAAATGATCCCTTATAAGAGAACATCAGAAAAAAGAGTGTTTTATCTCTTTGTTTCTGCAGATCTCAGTGGGTGAAGGTCTTTTCTTCATTTTTGGCAGGCTGGGGATAAACTTGGCAGGAAAACCATTGCAGCTCGATCCCCTCCTCATCCTCTCCTCCCCCTCTCTCTCCTCCCCCTTTTCTCTAGATGTGATCATGTTCATTCAGAGCTCAGGCGCTCAGATCATCACACCTCTCCGTCCTTTTGTCTTCTGGTTGTCCGCCTCTCTGTCCCTCCATGTGAACGATGTCCAGCCTCAGGTTTCTGTCCGTCCATGGAGGCTCTGTGCTGCTGCTGCTGCTGCTGGCGGCTGGTGAGTCTTTTAACTGTCTGAATGTTGCAGCTGTTCGACTTCCTGTTCAGCTGAACTTATTTCACTGCTGAACTGTAATCTGACATGTTAGACCCCCTCTTCTCCTCCTCTTCCTCCTGCTGAAGCCACCAGAGGTCTTCCTCTTTGTTAGGATGACAGATGCATGTTTGCTTTGGACTTTGTGTTTTTCTTACACCATTTAATTAAATCCATATCAATCCAAGGATGTTTGCAAGAAATGAACATTTGAGTTTAGTAAAATCTGTTTAGTAAGCAACCTGTTCATGCAAACACAAACTGACTAATTCAACTTTAAGGCTCATTCTTTGACGGTTTTTCCACTTTGTAATTAATATTTTTACTTAAGTGATGAGTAGCAACACTGCTGGTTTCTAGTGCAAATCTCTTAGTGTTCTTGAAATAAGACAAAACTAGCAAAAAGAACTAGTTTAAAGTCAATTATTTCACTAATAAGACATTATCCAATGCTATAAATGAAATAATCAACTTTTTCATCAATTTTAAAGAATTATTGACTAAAAACAGACTCCTTTGTCTTCATTAAAAGTTGCATGTAAATTAGTTGTTGTCTTATTTCAAGAATGCTAAGATATTTGCACTAGAAACTGGACCAAACGGACTTGGTAAGATTTTTGTTTTTGTAGTCAAAATACAAAAGAAAAGCTGTAAAATTCACAAATATAACATTTTTTTACAGCAACAACATGAATTCTTACCCAGTACTTTTAGTATAGCTGATAGTACAAATAACTTACTACACTTGAAGTAAGACAAAATAACTTACATGAAACTTTTCAGCAAGAAATACAAGTTTGTTTTAAGGGAATAATTCCTTAATATAAATTTAAAAAGTGCATTAGTTCCACTGACAGATTATTTTATTTATAACAAGATTTTTTCCCACATTAAAAATTAAATAATCTGCCAGTGGAATAAACACTTTTTCAGGATTATTGAATTTTTGAAGTAAAACAAGATCCTATATCTTGCTGAAAACTTGTAAACTAGTTTTGTCTTATTTTAAGTGTTTTGAAAATATTAGTATTAGAAACTAAACCAAAAATACTTGGTAAGATTTTGTGTTTTTGCAGTGTACTAGTTTCACTGCTGGTGATTTCTAATTAAACCCAGCCTGATTGAAGTTGCAGATTTCACACCAGCGTCTCAGACTGGATGGTTGTGGGAGAAATGTTGAAGTGTTTGCTGTCCTCACAGGCTTGTTTGCATTCATTTATAATCTAATTAACGTTAACTTTGGTGACTTTCAGAGAGTTTAAGTGGAGGAAATCAGATTACATCCTCAGTATTGACCAAATGTGAAGCAACAAGAGTTTAAAAATAAGAACAACAGTCTGAGTTATAAACAATAAAAAGGGAAATAAGATGATAGTTGTGAAGGTTGCAAACATCTAACTGCTGAGTTTAGGTGGAGGTTTAACAGCCTAATAATTCTCCTTTGTTTTCTATTAATTTTTTATTTGCAGATAATTTATATGTCAACTTTTGTTAGATGGGTGGAAACAGTTAATTAGTGCAGATGTAGCATAAACAAGAAGTTTAAGCGTGTTTGTTAAGGCTGTTTTACTTGTTCAGATTAGTAATCCAGGATGGTTGTGAGTGAACTTGGAAAGAGTTTTCTAACTAGATAAAGATGGTTTCACACTTCCTATAGTCACAGTAATCTAACTTTATCACTGCTGTTATTCATATTAAATCAATTATCTCAGTAACACCAATATTAAATTTAATAATTAGTACAGTGTGTATACATCTTAATAACTTCAACATGTCATAAACAAACGGCTCATAAACTATTTAATAAGTTTTGAATAAGTACTTGAAACAGCTACTTTTCACCTGTATGTAGCAGCTAGCTTTACTGCTATTTTAATGCTAACTTGTAATAAAAAGCTTATAATCATTTAAATCCATTTCCTCTGTTATACCTTCTCGGAGGATAATTTATGTTCTCCTCTATAAAAGTTAGAGAACATTTTTGTTAGCATCTAGCAAATAATGTGCTGCAATGCTATGTTAGCTTGTACACAAACTGGAACAACTATAGATTAGCTGTAAGATTCATTTAAATTTTCTTTTCTTTTTTTTATGTCAACACAAAAACCATAAAATAATGCATTATATTTAAATAAATTGTGATTTTTAAGCAGTTGCTTTTGCTAACATCCAGTAGATGCTAACTGGGTAGTATTGCTAGCAATGGATTTGTTTAAACAGTAGCAAGTGTTTTGTTAGCAGCTACCAAAAAGAAAACAGCTTTTAAAAGTGGTGACTTTGTATTGTGAGGATTTTTACCCCTCTTTGTGGCAATGGGGGCAGTTCTCGCTAATAACATTTTGCCCTCTTGTTTATCGAACTGCTGTTTTGTTAGATGCTTGGAATCAGTTCATTAGCATGTAGCTTTTAGAAGCTAACTTTGTATTTATTTTAATGTGTAGTTCACAGATATTAGTAAGAAAACTAAGGCTAGTTTTAGATTATTAAATGTTTCATTTTAGCCTTCTTTAGATTAAAATGGGTTTTCTTTTATGTCGACTTTCAATTTATGTTCTTTTCGGTAGCAGTTCTGGCTAACAACATTTTTGCTAGCAGTTAGCAGTCACACGTGGAGTTCCATTACATTTTGTTTTAACTCAGATCATATTAGCATCTTCAAAGCATTGTTGGGGACAGGAAAGACCTCTGACAGCAGTCAGTTTCGCAGCTATTCTGAAGAGGTCTCTGACTGAAGACTGTTGTTGTATGACTACCACATGACTGTCCTGACATGCTAACAGCATAATTTCCAGGCAGGAGATATGATATTTTCCAGTAACATGTCCTGGATGACACCATTGCCACTGCTAATCCACCTCATTTGCTTTTGACACTGCTCTTTAACCGTCTGGCTGGTCATGTGGTTAGAAAACCATGCAGAGACCTTGGAGTTGTTATATGATCTTTGTCTATTATGATGGATTTAGCGTCTTAGTTAAGTTAAGCTTTTGAGTTGCTAATCATCTGCTCCTCGTTGTAAAAACAATACCTTATTGCCACGGTGACGCATCATAACTGTCTAAGAGGAAAAAAACAGGGAAAAGATGCAATAATGCAACAGAAAGAGCAGCATGTTATACAAACTGGAACAAATTTGGTTTTATGTTTGTTAAAAAGCTGGTGATGAAATATCCAACGTATCATAAAGTTTTGTTCCCAAATGATTTTTAATTGAAACTTCCTGTAGCTAAATGTGCTACAACTGGTGTTTACATAGACATAAACAACAAGAGCAAACTTGATTACATTTTTGTTTATCCTCTATAAAAAGCTGCCAGAAATGTTTACTATTTCCATTTTTCACCTGCTTGTGTAAAGTTGCTGTGGCGTTCAGTTGCTGTATTCCACCACAGCGGGGCGCTCATGCTCACCCTGAGAGCGTTGCAGTGAGTGAATCCAACATGTGCTCAGCCAGATTTAAGTAACAAAAGCTTCAGCGTCTATTGGTCAGAGCAGCATTTTTTAAATTTATTCATTCATGCTTCTTCTCAACGGCAACGATCCATCAAATTGCTCTGATGTCCAAATGTGGCTTAATAAGCCGCTTCCTCCCTCATGGTTGACCCCTCTCCTCCTCGGGGGTCAGAGAAATTGCAGTCGTCATGGTTACGGGGATCAGCGGTGACTGTGCGGTTACAGATACGAACAGCTGTCCGCCTAACGTCTGCTCTTTAAGCGGAGCGGAAAGATCCGACGGTCCTTAAAGTGCACACGTTGAGCTTGAGTTTCATTTAGTTTCATCCAAGCTGAACGTGTTTTATTCTCTGAAGTGCGAGGGCGTCGCAGAGTTTGTGTTGTGCAGCTGGTTTTGGTAAAGTTTCTCTCAGGATCATGTGACTTTGCCAACAAACACCCCCACACTCTTACAGACCCCCTCAGGCTTTTATTTTTCTGACTTCCTGTCAACTTCCTCCCCCTTTTTTCCTCTCAGCTAAATTCAGTCTCCAAACATCTTCCTTAATCATCGTCCTCGCTTGGTTTATGACCATCCAATCCTGTTTCTTTCCCTGTTCCTCCTCCTCTTTGTCATCTGATTCTTTCCTCTTTTCCTTTGTTTTGTTTAGTTTAATTCCCAAAGTCATCCCCACCAGGGGCGGTCCTAGCATGTCGGGTGCCCTGGGGGAACAACACTCTGCGCCCCCTTCCTGCTTTTTCAACCAGCCAAAATTCATCATTTAAATTTCTATTTGCCAACACAAACACAAATTTCTTTTAATATCTCGTTTGAAAAACGTGGAAGTGTAATACAGCGTCAAAAGTGTAAGAAAACACACCTTACATGATATTTGTAAATACTAGTTACTGGCGATAGCAGTGGTATTTATATTAATTCAAATTTTCATATCGGTTCATTCCTATTTAATAGGTTATAAAATAGTTTCTAAGAAGTATCCTTATACAACAGATCGATTACAGCAGGCTAACATAACCTTTCCAACTAATGTGAATTAATTAAAGGGGACGGATCATGTAAAATTCACATTTTGTGCATTTTTGAAGTTCCATTTGAGCCTCAACTGCTTCTAAAACAGACAAGTGTCTAAATAAAACCACACAGACAGTTTTTGGCAATCAGTTATTTTTGGTGTCTGTTTCAAAAACCTTTGGAATGTAACAAATCAGCAGGCACTGCCCCGTTACCTAGCAACCACAGCAAAGCCCAGCCCGTTACCTAGCAACCCAAGTGTGTGGAGTTGGGGGGGGAGGGGCGAAGCAGCAGCTTATTTGGATTTAAAGTGACACGAGACCCTAAAACAGCTCAAAATAGGCAGAACTGACCAAACTCAAATCTCATTATTTAAGAATAATTGTGAGCAAAAAATGTAATGAACATGTTTTGTATAGAATAGAATAGAATAGAATAGAATAGAATAGAATAGAATAGAATATACTTTATTGATCTCTTAGTATAGGCCATGAACCTATACTAATCTGCTCAAGGAAGCATAATAGATCAACTTTAAGGGATTGTTGTACTGACAGCAAAAAACTAAGACAAAAGCAAACAAGCCTACATACATTTCCAATATTTTTAAATATTCATCACCTCTATTGCCATTATTATTTACATTAGTAATAGTTTTACTTTATTATCTTGTAGTTTACTTTGACAAGAATTGAAATATTTAAAACTGTAATATTTTATTCTGAAAACCACATTTGTCATTCTAAGCAGCTAAAACAAACAAAGTTCCTGCCGCCCAAGACGAGAAGCCGCCCTGGGCAGCTGCCCATGTTGCCCATATTAGTATTGATCCCAGGCCTGTTGATTGGCAGCTGATGTCATAGGGCGTGTTTCTGTGGGTCAGCTGGTTTTCATTTCCTCGGCTCTGATGAAGCTGTGTGACTGACAGGCGGTCAGAGACGACACATTTCCTTTTTAATCATTATTAGCAGCCCATCAGTCAGCCGTGTGTTTTGATATCCCAGTGGGGACTTTAAAACAACCAAACATGTCCCACTTTGCCAGGTCAGACTGAGGTTTATGAGCTGGGGTTGCTTCATGTCAGCGCTGGTATTTGGTTTAGAAAGTCTCAGAAACAGTAACACAACAGGAGACCTCTTAGGGTCCATCCAACACAAAAACTAAATATTCACTCCAAACGCTCCGCTACGTCCTCCAGCGGGATGTTTCTGATTGTTTCTGTTCAGGATCATTTGGGGAGACAGCATCTTTAATTCCATGTAAAAGAGCAGGTGGGAAATGTTGGCCGACAACGAACCAGATCAGATTTGACAGATTAAGGATGGCAGATTACGGACATTTGACCTCATTCGCTGAGTCGCTCTGAGCATCGGTTTGGGTTTCAGGCTCCATATTTAAAAAGAAGCGTGACTACTCTCTGTTTTTGGTCATTTTGTTATACTTTTATGTGGTTTTTACATGTTGCCACAGTGAAATATTGATTTATTTTAACGCTTTTTAAATAATTTCACTAAATTATCTTGGAAAATATATTTAATTTGTCCCTCCAGGATGTTGCAGTGTTTTTTTTGTGATTGTTTCTGCATAAAATTGCTGATTTTGTTTCAAAAAGTTGCTGTTTTTTCTTTGCAATGACATGGTCTCACAAAAAAGGTAAAAACACAACAAAGGTCTTAGAAGATAATTCACATTTGTGTTGCTGGAAGTGAACAACAAAAACTTTTATAGATTAACAAAATAGAAAATAATTATCCCAAGATGTTAAATTACTGCAAACATTGAGGCAAACCTCATATTAGTGTCTGTTTGATCAAAAATATTGCCCTTTTATTTTATTATTGTGTAATATTTTTACTTTTGCGCTTTTAATTGGGGAGAAAAAGCTAATTTTGAGGATTTTCATATAAGGGATTTCGGCCCTTGGACACCACACCACTGCTCTAAGGGGAAAAGTTGGTGAAAAGTTCAGTCAAATTTGCAAGTGATGAGTGAATTTACATTAATAGTAGCATCTTCTTTAGGAGCCTCCTGTAGAGTCTAATGCACAGGTGTCAAACTCCAGTCCTCAAGGGCCGCTGTCCTGCAGTTTTTAGATGTGCCACAGGTACAAAACACTGGAATGAAATGGCTTAATTACCTCCTCCTTGTGTAGATAAGTTCTCCGGAGCCTTAATGACCTAATTATTCTATTCAGGTGTGGTGCAGCAGAGGCACATCTAAAAGTTGCAGGACACCGGCCCTCGTGGACTGGAGTTTCACACCCCTGGTGATGCTTCAGTCTGAGGTATAAAATGTGCAGTAAGCTGAATAAATACTAAACGTGTTTAACCTTCATGTTTAAAAACAGCTGACGGCTGTTGTTATGTCCGTGCTGTGGTTGAGTCAGTGAGCATCCTGGGAAAAACTTTGCTCTTTTATCTGGAACAACTGCAGCCAAAATATCTTCTCTGTAAAGCGTTCGCTCTGTTCAGCCTTGAGGGAAAAGGTGAGCCGCTCAGAATAGAAGTGGTACGAGAAAAGAACCAGCCAAGGTAATTTAGGCATCTGGTGGGGATGCCTTCCAGATGTCCTCCGCAGGAGGAGGCCTGGAGTGCCAGGAGAGATCATATCTCATGGCCGGCTTGGGAACGTCACGATCCCCCCCACAGAGCTGGAAGAAAAGGCCTGTAGGAGGGAGTTCATGGATCAATGCTCCATTCCCCACTGAGCCCCAGAGATAAGGGCAGGAAGATGGATGAGAGGATTGAGAGCGTGTTGGTGGAAAGGTGGGACATTCCTGATGCTCATTCCAGTCCTCATTCAGGGACAGAGCTTCAAAGGGACGTTTGAGGGCTGAGGTTTTACGGTCTGGGGTCCGAGTCCGCTGCGCGTGTTTGTGTTGTACAGGAGGAAACAGGAAAGAGACGGAAGAAAAGGCAGCAGGAAGCAGAGTCAGGACTCACCTGCAGAGCCTGCAGCTGGTTTTACGCTTGAGTCAGATGGTAAAAGTAGCGGAAGAGTCAGAGGACGAACAGGCATCAGCAAAACAGCAAAACATCCTGGACGATCATCAGATCATCTGCATAGAACAGAACAAGGGAGTCAAATTCTTTTGCACTGAAGTTGAAAATGAGCTTTTTTATCCACACAACAATAAATAAAATAAGTTACATGTGAATGAAACCAACATTAATATGACATTTTCTTTTAATGTCTATGAAATTCTTTGTATTGTATATTTTACATTTTATATAAACTTGTCCTGGAAATCTCATCTTAGAACTATTTTTTGTTTTTTTTCCAGACACCAAAACACATTAATTTATTTCAAAAAAACAACTGGATGGATTTCTTAGCACTTGGGATTTTTTTTAGAAGCAGTAGAGACCAAAATGGAAGTTTAAAAACTTCCATTGTAATGTAAATTTTTGCCCTTTAAGGTTAATCACCTGCTGACTAATAAACTGACCCTTCAACTGCACATTTTAAAACTGTCACAATAAATCACACACATAAAAGTTTCCACATCCCATGCAGTTCCTGAACCTCTATTTTCACCATTAAAAGAGCCAACAGCAACAGTATGTTTTGTTTATTCACATTAATGGACAGTAAAATCCAGATAAAAGCCGAATAAATCCTGTTTCTCAGGAGGAGGAACACTTTTACTGCCTCTCTGAGGCCTGATCAGTCACTACCGTGAGCTTAATTCACTAGAGTTATGATGTGAAGCTCCAACGAAGAGGCAGCTTTTTCCCAGGAACGTCTCTGGAGCGGCTGATGGATGTGAGGGAGGATGAGGAGGGTCCTGAGGGAGCAGCTTTCCCATCAGACTCAAACTGAAGGGTTTTCTCATCACTGTCCCTCTCTGTGTGTCCACTCCTAAAACATCTCTGTTAAAGGGTGATCCGTGTTTTTTCACCTGCTCCAGAGCGTTTCCACTGGAGAAACAGCGCCACCTGCTGTTCATCCGCTCTGATGCAACCAGCAGCAGTGGGAGGAAACGGGCTTTAATTTATGTTTACTGGGCTTTTGGTGGCAAAGCAACACAAACTAATCCATAACTGAGACATGGAAGAGAAAATAACGCTTTGCCTCTGGAGAACCACCTTCCACTGGACTTACATCTGCTAGCATTTTGATCTGATGATGCTGAAACTGCAGTTTTTAAAAGCTATGATTCCTTCAAAATGTCATGCAAATTGTGAGCAAACTTTTAAAATGTCTCAAAAAAGAGAAAAAGTAAAATTTAGGCATGTTTACATTTACTAGGCCTCCCACAATGACATTGTTACTGAAGTTATTGCGATAATCAATAATGTTTTGAAACCATTTTCAGGTACTATAATGGTATTAGCATAAATAACTCAAAAACTCAAAGATCAATAAACTTTAAATTCTAATGAACATTTAAAACTGGCACTGGAAGACATTTTAAATATCCAAAGAAAATAAACAAAACAAAATCAACAAGTAAAATGGATTATGAACAAAATTTTCCTTAAAAATTCAGCTGGTTGAGACCAAAACAGCAAACTGAAGATTTTTATCATCCAATTTTTTGGTAGAAGGAGAGAAAAGAGAAAAATGTTAAATCAGTTAAATTGAAATTATTGAGTTTGTTTTAATTTATCATGTGATTAATTATCATGGCAGGTCTACCATGACTGGTTTCAACCAGGAAACATAAAGCTTAACTTCGTCTGTAACAAACCAGCCTGGAGCACATGAGAAAACAGAGAGAGGTTTTCAGGAATGTTTCTGTCAGGAACGTTTTAATCATTTAACTTGAACTCATTAACCTGTGAGAAGCTCATTAAACCTGAGATATAATTTAATGTTTGTAAACGTCTTAACGAGGGCTGGACGATAAACCAATAGCAATACATATCGCAAAGGATCAATGGATGATACGTCTGATAGGATGTTCAGTATTCAGTTAAGCTGGTTGGTGGAATCAACTCATTCATTCTGTGGTTACCTAGCAACTCTCGCACCCTTTGGTTACCTAGCAACGACCTGTTGAGTAGCTTCCACAGTAGTTTATAGCTACGGCTCATAACTGCTTCAAGATAAAACAACAACGGTGTGAAAACTGGATAAAACGGGGAAGGTAACGCCACTAGTTTGGAAATATTTCAGATATTTAAAACAAAAAACTAATCAACAATTATTGATATTCACTGATATGAAATGTTTATATCAAGATACGTTTTTCAGCCCTACTCTGAATTTGAAGGTTTTCAAGAAGATTTTCTCCTCCAAATATAAATATAGTTGGTAATTATAGGACAAGAAAAGTTTAGACTGATGTGATATCAATGAGAAAATGGTGCAGTTGTTCAAAATATCAGCTTTCAACTGTTTTATCTACTCAGTTGTGGACCAATGTGCGTTTAAGTTGAAAAAGGACAGTGTTTCACTTTCTCTCTGTTTGAAATTTTAGAAAGTGAGAAATGAGTGAAGGACACAGGAGGAGAAAAGGATGCAGGAAATGTGTGCAAGGAGGATTTTAAGAAAACCTGCCAAAGCAACTGGTTGCATTTATGGCTTTGGAAAATCTCTGGGCGACACAAAACTAATTTAGTTTAGCCTCAGTTGAAGTAAAAGCAAATGAAAACTAAAGGAGTTTAAACCTAAGTAGCTAAATTAAAACCAAGAATCGCTCGGTCTGTTTATCTGGGCTGTTTTTCTAGCTGGGTTTCTTTTTAACTGTCTCTCTCAGACAACAGCAGTAACTCCGTTTTACAATAAAGTGGAAACATGCACAGAGTTTATGTGAAGCCAAAAAATTCACAAACTCCCCACAGACGCTTCTGCAGGCTGCTGGAAAATAGCTTATACACACGCACATGTAGAAAACTAAAGAAAAACAAAACAAGAGAAACATGAATAGATCATCTCTGATGGTAAAAGTTCAACTATAAATGCTTAAACAAGTTTATCCTAAAATGTCAAGAGATTAAATATTGATTAGTTTTTTACTGATGAGCCATAAATGCAACAGATAAATGGATGGATGGATGATGTTTTATTAGTTTATAGTTTTAATATTGAGATAATTTTTCCACTAACTGTGAGACAGAAAGTAGAGACTTAATGTTGACCTCTGAGTTCGTTGACCTCTGACCCCGTTACAGAACGCTGATGGAAGCAGCAGCCTGTTTAACGTTTTAATGTGTTTCCAGTTTGTGAGGCTGAGTACTACAGCGACTCCACGACGCCTTCAGAGTACGACTCCGACTACAACAGCACCATCGAGTACAGCTTCTTCAGTGAGTCCCGCGCTCTCAACCGTGTGGTTTCTCCATCTAAAACTGCTTCAACGGACTGATTTTACGACGTAAATAGCAGCTCAGGTGAAGAAATGAAAGCCCTGCTAATGGCTGTTCTCCTCCCAGGTAACAGCAGCGTGGAGGAGCTGGACAAGTTCATCAGTGGGATGATAGAGGAGGATGAGGAGGAGGAACCAGAAGAAGAAGAAGAAGAAGAAGGAGAAGTGTCTTTCACTACAGCAGCTACACCCAGGAAAACCACAGATAGGAGCAAGACGGAGCGAGGCGGGTCAAGAGGAGGCGGTCTTGGTAGCAGCGCCTCTCTTCCTGTTTGTCTGGTAAGAAATCAGTCTGAGTTTCATTTGGTTCCACTTAAATGTTTTTAAATCACCAAATGTTTGTTAATACACTGGAGTAAAGCTAACACAACATTTCAGAAAAATACAGTAGCTAAAAAACCCTTAATGCAGTAGATTTTTTTCTGTATTTAAAAATTAAAGTCAATTTGTTCACATTAATGGAAACTGAACTTCTGAACTTTCTGAAGATGCTGATTCTGATTCAAACCTCAGTCTCCACCCGAGCTTTTTGTTTCTTCTCTCTAGTTTTTTTTAATTTTATTGAATCCAGCAGCAAAGACAAACACAAAGCGCAGCAGCAGACGGTCCGGATCAAAGCTGCGATCCGTCTGATGTTATTCTTTAAAGTGCTGATTCAGCAGGTGGCTTCTGTTAACACGGAGGGTCCATCTGCTTTCTGTGAGAGTGGATCCGATCTCTGCCAGCACCAACAAACACAGCACTCCTCTGGACCGGCCAAACAAATACAGCCGAGTGGGTTCAGCCCGACATGGAGGATCGGGGCTGAAAAGAACAAGCAGGATGAAGAAGATGGAAACGTTGCTGTTTATTTTAAGTATAAGTGACCCTGATTGAGTCCGAAGTTCTTCTGGGTTGAATCAGTGTTGGGTTCGGTGTCTTCTCAGGGGAAACGGTTCTCATTGTTCAGCTTAAGAACCGGCATAAACATCTTCAGGATATCATCTGCACCACAGAGGCAGAAAAATTGAGTTTTTAAAACCTCAGACGCGACAATTTAATTATACATTTCCTCTCAACAATAGACAGAGTTTTGTCTCGTCTAAGTGGTTTTACCTTCTGCAGACTGTAAGAGGACGACATCTGGACTGAAGCAACCATAGAACCATTTCAGTTTTGTATATAGAAGCTGATGAAGACTCAATATAAACACAGGGTTGATGGGGGGTAAGAATGTGTTTACATACTTTAAAGACATTTCTCTCCGCTGCATTTAAGTCACAGTTTGAGACGTTCCTGAGGGGGCCAGCAGGGGGAGACTGTGAGCATACTGCTAAAATTAAAAGAGACATATTTCTCTTCCTTATACAGGTCAGGATATACAAAACATGTTCATTAAAAGACATTAAAAGATGTTCATTACATCTTTTAATGTCTGAGCAATGTCTGATGGTCAATTATTAACTGACCAAACAACTGATTATTTGGTCAGTTCTGAATATTTTGAGACGTTTTTAGGGCGTCTTGTCACTTTAAATCCAAATAAGTTTCTGTTGGCCACGCCCCCCAACTCCACGTTTACATTGGCACAGGAAGTGGCATTGGTAGAGCTTCCTGCAACCGACAGGAATGCAGAAACTGGTTTCTGGAAGGTAAGTCAACAACAGAGCACTTGTGCTTTCCACCAGCTTTTGAACAAAGCATAGAAAAGTAACTAAACGTGCTAGAACTTTGGTGGGGTTGCTAGGCAACGGGCTGGGCTCCTCCGGGGTTGCTAGGTAACGGCGTAGTCACAAGCTTCTGAATGTAATTAAACATTCAGAAGGTTCTTGAAACGGCTCACTTTCTAGACACCAAAAAACATAAACTTGTTGCCAAAACCAGCTGGGTGTTTTTTTAATCGCTTGAACTGATTTTAGAATCAGTGGAAACTCAAATGGAAACACAAAAATGTGCAAAAAGTGACATTTTTATTATAGGTTCCCATTTAAGTCAGAAAAACTGCAAGTGATGCTCCATTATTCTGGTTTAGGGACATTTTACTATGTTCCTGTAATTGTTGGGTTAAGTTTCCACCTCATGATTGTTTTTGGATTTTGCTGATGATGCGTTTACTGTCTGCAGGAACTCAGGAAGCTGCTCTGGACGTCGATGATCCTCGTGGTTCTGAACTTACAGCAGCTGTGACACAAACTAACGGAGGAAACGTAAACGTCCAGGTGAAGCACAAACATGAGACGGACACGAAAAGCATTGTGCATAAGTTTTAAACCACCTTCGGTATTTTTAAACAGTTTGATCTGAAACCGGCAGACTTACAGACGTTTTCATCAACTTTCTCCAGTTTAACTTTTTAAATCCTTTTGTGTTCAGTGCTGTAATGGGAAATGAATCACAGGAAAACCAAAGAATAAATGTAAAGGAACAGAAACCCCTAACACAAGACCTTCAGCCCTGTTTGGTAAAAATAGCTCAGAATCACCTTACTAGAGTTGAAAAATAAAAATGTTCCTGTTTTTTCAGATAAAGGAATTTATGAACTACTTTTCACTCACATTTCAACATTATGAGAACAAAAGAAATTAGGAAATTTAATACTATTGTAAATAAGATCGCATCCTCAAAGTTTTGCTGAATCATGTTTTTCTGTTTTCGTAATTAGCTTTATTTACATTCTGGTTTTCATCTGTTTTTTCCACAACAGAAGAAGAAACATGAATTTCAGGTTTAAAAGGCTCATGACAGACTTTGTTTATATATCATAATTTACCTCTGGAGCTCCAGGATGAATTAATTATGAAGAACAAATGTCTTCCCACAGTTATTCTGCTTTGTTTCAAAAACTTTTCCAGTCTCCCAAAGGGAAATGCTCTCCCACTCAACATGAAGCAACCCGGGGAGAAGCAGACATTTTAAATCCACAAACATTTCTCTGGAAACAATTAATTCAAACATCAAAACACATAACTTAACTTCTTTTAAATTACATTTTTGGCACCAATGGTTAACCTACAAGCTGTATCATATACCTCCCATCACCCACAGGAAGTCAGCATTAATTAAAAAATAAACATTTGAACATCGATATCTGCATGAAGCCAAGTCACAGAATCTTTAACCTGAATCAGAAAAGGTTGTCTTTCTCTGTTGGGTTGGACCGATAACAAAAAGTCATTTTATAGATGAAAAGTCTAAATGACTAAATGTTTCTCTGCATCTAATTAGTTCGTGGTGTAGTTACCATTTGAGCAGACAGATTCCCTTTTTGAACAAAAACCGTCGCTTTTCTCGACATTTAGAGAAAAAAAATATCAGATTCAAGCTGCTGCATGAAATGAGACTCAAACAAAAGTTTGTCTGCAGCCACGAGAAACGAGACAAACGTTTGATGTTCGATTCAGCTCGTTATTATCTCACCTTCCAGCTCATCATAAAACGCTGTTATTATGCTGTGATTTATGCTATTAGCTCAAAAGCTTATTAGTTTTTAAGCTAATAACAAAAATAAACAAAAATGAACTTTTAAAATATGTAATTTTTGTTATTTGCTTAAAAACTAATTAGTTTTTAATTAGTTAAATTTTTGTTATTAGCTTAAAAACTAACTATTTCATAAGCTAATAACAAAAATCACATCCAAATTATCCGTGGAAACGTAGCCTATCTGTGAATTGTTGCAGTTTGGGGAGTTAATCTATGTAGATGAGGTTCTACTTGATACAATCCAGGAGTTTTTCCTTGGTTCTGATCAGCTGAACCTCAAAATGTGAAGATAAGTAGATGTTAGCGTTTGTGGTAGTTCTAAGGCGGTTTCCACTGAGCGCATTAAGGCATATTTAATTAATTAAAATCTGCAGTTATAGTGTTTTTAAAGGCGATCTCAGGTATTTCTGCTAGGTTTAAGAGACTGTAGCTCTTAATCCCTGTAAATACTGGGGTCCACTCAAAATACAACGTACAAGGCAAGCTAAATATTTTCAGACTAAACAAAATTCAGATCTGGCGATCCCCAAGGCTCAGTCATCGGTCCTCTAATATTTAAAATAAATAACTTGAGCAAGCTAATGACAGCCATTTCCTCAGTTGAATATTATTAACAAAGTAATGTACCATATTAGCTTAAGTTTGTGGAAAATACGCAGTGCACGACTCCTTAAGTTCATGTATTTTCCCGTTTATACGTTTGTCTAAATGAGCTTGAGCTGCTGTGAACTTGGCTGAAGCTTCAGCTGATGGTTTTCTGATGGACTGTTTGTCTCTTCCAGGTCCTGGCTGATCTGCTGAATCACCTGAAACACAGCGGGTTGGGTCCGTTTGAAGTCTGCGGAGGCTGAGCCGCCCTGACTGGTCCAAACATGGCTGCCCTTCGCTCTGATTGGACGCCTGCCAAGCCAGACTCTGAACTCGACTCCAAACAGACTGAACTGCGTCGCACCCTGAATCCTTTCAGAGGGAATCCGCCTCGTTTTGGCAGCGCTACATTTCCTCTTTGTGGGGACATTTTGAAATTTATTATGGAAATATTTAAAGGACGGATGTTTGATTTTGACAGAATTTGCTGCATTAACTTCCTCTAGAAATGAAATTCTAACCAAACAAAATGTCTATTTTCAAGTGAAAACATCTGGAATTTATTTTTAATATAACACCAAATGAAGAACCATTGAGATTATTTCACTCTAAAATACTTTATTTTACAGTTTTACATCCAGTTTAACCACAAACACCACAGTTTCATTATTTTAAGAACCCAAAGTTATATTTAAATATGCCCCACACAAATATAAACACTTACAATAAAAGCCTTTGTTGTGATAAAATGTTCCCATCAAACTGTTTCAACAAAATGCTCTAAAAATGCAGCAGCAGAAATTTTCTCATTATTGTTTCACATAAATGGAAACAAGGTCACTAACATAAAAAACAGAAAAGATCCAAAGAGCTTTTTTATTGCATCTTAATGTGATTTTTTTGTTATTATGTTTTAATTCAGGAACCAAATGCATCAAACCACAGCAAGAACTTCTGTAGTCACTGTTTTCCCCTCTCATTATGAAGCTTTGCACACCTGCACAGGTCTGATCTCTAACCTTTCGTCTAAATAAAGATTTTCACTTTGTTTGCACTGCAAGAAAAATAAATAAATAAATAAATACATGTACTTTTCAATGAAAGTAATAGCAAAAAGGAAGAAAGGTTTCTGCAGAATGTGAAATAAAGACACTTGTTTTTTTAATAAAAGTGAGTCGTTTCGTTTGAAGGAGAACCACAGCGCCCTCTACAGTCACTGAAATTATTATTATTGGTTTTAATTTAAATGCTTCAGCTGCTGCTGTGACTGTAAATATCAGTCAGATTAAACAAGAAGCTGATTTTTTTACTAATTCAGAAAGATTAATGCATGAAAATGTCTCTTACTTTTCTTTTTTTTTTTCCTGTCTGATCAAGTTAACAAGATAAAATCTAAAAGCTATTTTTCATTACATTTATTTTACATGGATTATAAATGGGATCAATATTTTTTGCATATGTCCAAGCAGGAGAGATAATAAGAAAAGATTTTATTTTAAAAAGTGGATAAATCTTCCAACCTGAAGCAGGGAAATCGGGTTCAGGCTGTTTAGTATGGCTGCAGTTACTTACAGCTTCCATAAATAAAGGCGTCTTATCTTTTACACTTCATCATTTTGGGTTTAAATTGTTCTGGGAGGTTTTAGATGAATGGTGTGAGAAATCCACACCGTCTCGAAGCACCTTGTTCCTGTTTTTAACTCCAGATTGTGACCAAGGAAGGAAAACTGAGTAAATGTTGTGGATTAATCTGGCCAAGGTCGCAGCATGACGTCCTACTGGAGGCTGACGCAGCGATGAGTGGCGGCGCTAGAGGAAATATTCAGGATGTTACTTTTATATGTATATATATGTGAAACCGTCATCATGTGAAGAAATAGTCCAACATCTGGATATCAGAGGTTTCTGAACATGATTTAGGTTTCAGCTTTAAGTAAAAATATAAACTATATCCCATAGTTAACAGGCTTTCTTCATTTCCTGTGGGTAAATTGTGACTTTTACTTTGTACGTTTTTGTTTTTCCTTATACTTTTTGCCACTTAACTACCTCCGTATATTTTTACCATATTCTGCTCAAGATATTACGGCTAACTATTTTGGTATTAACATCTACTGTTTAAATAATAGTCAGCTTTTTGTGATGAGACACTGGCCCACTAACGCTGAGGGTTCCCAGCCCTCCTTCCCACCAGGCCGCCTGCAGGATGTAAACTATCACTGCACCGGACCCACAAGAGCAGAACCACACAAAACCAGCACAAACCTAAACCACACAAATACAGGACGAGTAATGTGCACGGCAACAGCAGACCTATTTTTTATTTATTTTTTGTATTTTTTTTTTTTTACAAATTATGCTAAATAATAAAGACATGAAAGCAAAGCCTACCTTGTGATCCACAGGAGGAGGAGGATGGAGATCCCAGGTTCGGGTGTCAGACATCCAGAGGAGGAGACGATGAAGCAACAATGGTTGATTAATTTCTCCTGTTTTTGGCAAAGTTTTGACTAGATTTAACCTTTCAGCCCTCAGTGTTAGCATGATGCTCAGGAAGAGTGCAGCAGATGTCACGGTCGGCCAGCCGTGACCCGTCAGCTCTTCAGTTCGCAAAACCACAAGAAAGCTGTTAAACCGGCGAACCCACCAGAACCACACAGTAAAAAGCTCAGGCGGGATCCAAACGACCGCTTTTTATTTGGTGCCAAGCTGCCAAATAAAAGAAAACTGATCAATAACCTTTAGGCTTTGGCGTGCCCTTTGACCCCCACAGACTCACACAGATGTGCATTATGTACAAAATGTTTTGACACAAAAGATTTTTCTTTCTCCACAATTTTTATAGTATAGAGGGTTAGATTTTTTTTTAAAAATCCAAAACCTGTTGTCTGAAGAAATTTCTACAGAATAAAAATGAACCCAAAGTTTCAGGGCGTCACGGGGAGAGAGCTGCTCTGTAAGCTGCGGCTCTGAGGCGGAGCTTCGTCCTGGAAGGCGGGGCTAGGTCCACCCACGTGTTATTCACAGCTGGGTGGTTGCCATGGAGATAAAAGGATTTCTCAAACATGCATCAAAGAATCAAAGCAACATGTTCCTGATGAATAAATAAAAAATAACATGATGTAAAGTTTAAAAAAGTAAATTTTACATAATACTGCGCCTTTGAACAAACACAAAGACATTTTCATCAAACTGGATGTGAGCTGGATTCAATTATTGCTGATCAGATGGTTTTCTATCAACTGAATCAGAAAACTCAGTAAACAAACTTTTTCCCTTTAAATCACATTTTGACGTTTTAAACTGATCGTGACTTCCTGTCTGCTTGGAGCCCTGCTGTTTCTCACGCTAACAGTTTATTTCTGGTCTCTGGTTCGTTGAAATGTTTGATCGTGATCTGAAGCGTCTTGTAACGAGGAAAAGTCCATCACTGTCAAAATCTGGCAGCAAATGTTGCTTAAAGAGAGCGCAGGAAGTGATGGACGCCTCAGGGCCGAGCGGATATTTCAGTCCAGCAGAAATTTGCACGACAAGAACAAAAAAAGAAAACATACTGTACCTCGAAAATGTCAGATTTTAATCTGGATTTAATGAGTTTTACAGAACCCGTTTACATTCAGGAGGGAAACATATGAACGAGCCTTCAGCTCTGAAGCTGAAGTTACAAACAAAAATAAAGATTTTATTTTCTAAATTGACGTTAAGGTGCAGTTTTGACCTCCTGACTCAGAAATATACCATCCAGCAGCTCTGACCAGAGGATGAAAGGTCCGTTTGAAGCTTTTGGTCGACTCTGACCTTCAGGGAAACTCGGCCGTCAGCAGATTAAACATCAGCTTCATTTCCAGACGCTGAACCCAAAGTTTCAGCAGCGATGACGGATTCTTCTGATCGAGACGACAGGCGTGATGGCGGCAGCGACACCGACACGTCATCGCAGAGGAAAACAATTCAGACTTTACGTCAACGAGGAGAAATATTTAAAATTCTGCATGAAATTAAAGTCAACCTTTAATAAAATGAGCCTGTTTCTGTCAGATAGTAAAACACCTGATGCAAAAATAAACTAAATGTAATAGAAGCAAAAATGAAACAAAAAATAAAGACATAGAAACAGCTTTATAAAATAAAAGTAAAAGACACGGTGAGTAAATTATAATAAAATTACTTAATATAAGATTAAATTAAGCCACAGAAGCAGAATATAAAATAAAATTAACTTACATTTTATAATTTAATTAAATTAAAATGAAGTAAAGGACAAAATAAAATGTTATAAAATTAAAGCAGATGACTCAATGGCTAAAATTTAAGAAAGTTACATAACATAAAGTGAAAATAAGAAGCAGAAGATAAAATAATTAAAGCAGAAAAAATTACAATGATAATATAATATTAATTTTTTTAATTAAATATAACCTTACAATAAGAGCATCAAATTAAATTCAATTAAACGATAGGAAATCACAATGACAAAAGTAAAATAAAATAAATTAAAATGAAATGGAATATAATTATATAAGTCACAACATTGTTTATGTTTGTAGCAGGTCTCTTTTGTAAATAAGACAGATTTCAGTGTCCTTTAAATTCCCATATAAATAAAGGATTTATAATAAAATGAGAAAAGTTAAATAAAATGAAATAAAAAGACTCAGCAGAAGAATGTGATCTGGTCTAATGAGACCAACAAAGACCTTTTTGAACAAAACGTAAAGAAAAAATTACTCTAAATTTCTATAAACAATAATCAAGCACCAGACGGAGAAATTAGTTGTTGTTGTTTTTTTAAACAAAGACAAAAACCGCTAAAGTCTGACGCTACTCCATTTTTGTTTACATTTAGTGAGGAATCAGTTTTGAGACGTTTCGTTCAGTGGTTCCCGGTGCAGCGCCCCCACAGGCGAGGAGGGGAACTGGTTTTTGTTTGAGTGAAATTTTGTTCCCAAATTGAACCAAATCTACCAGAAAACACAAAGATGCTGGAGTCAGTTATAAACGAGTCAATACTGGAAGAAATCCTGCAAAAAAAACAACTAAATCTGGGGTGAAGGTCAAAAAGTATTGACCTGCTTTTTATTGATCTTCAGTGATTGGATATTGATTTGATATTGAATTGGACGTGTTTGTCTTGTGAAGCATCTTCAGGTGACATTTGAGGAAAATTGTTGGTCTGAGTTGTAATTAGACTGAAACAAACAAACCTGAACAAAGACCCAGTTCATCACATAAACGTTCCCAGTAAGCCACTGGAAACCACCTTGTTGCTCCTACTGGATATTTTTCCATTCATTAAAACAGTTTTTGGCTTTAATAAATGCAAAATAATTATCTGAACACATCAGAGCCAAAGTTACTATAGTTGACTAAAACTAATTAAAAAAAATTAATAATTAAAAATTAATTAATAATAAATAAGAAAACAACTGAATATAACTGTAATTAATGGGGGGAAACTATATTATCTGTTTATAAAACAAACTGTACGTAACTTATAGCTATAATCTCCTTTTTGTGTTTATTAAATGCTTATAGCCTTTCGGACTGAAGTGACATTTAGTTTTTCTCCATATAAGCAGTTTACGTCAAATTACGGCGCTCCATAATCCTGGCGTTGATTACGTTAAAATGGCGACGGCAAAAGTTGTTCTATAATAATTTAATCCTTTTAGGACAATAGCATCTTTTGTTGATTATTTAAAAACTAAAATTACTACCACAATTAATAAAAACTGAACTTAATACTTCACTAATAAAAACTTGAAGCTAAATAAATCCAACTGATCAGAAGAAAATAAAACTAAACTAATAAAAAGTTAAAATCTACTATAACCCTGATCAAATCTTGAGATTACAAACCCAACTCCACACTGAGTCACATAATCTGAGTTGTTCTTATTCAGACTAATTGGTTTAGATCTCAGATGGCTCTTAAAGTTCTGCTTTTATTTATTTTTTAGTGAATCCTGGTTTGTTGGGTTTGTTCTGCAGCTGCGGCTCATTTTTCTTCTGAAGGCGACAGAAGCTGCAGCTGGAGGTCGCAGCGTCCTCTGAATAATCAGCGCGTTGGTGACGTCAACTTCAGCCTCCGCTGTCAGGCGCAGATTTATCTCCGGCTGCTGGTTTTATACTAATTCAGATGAAAAAAACAAAAACAAACAGAAAAACTAACTTCGTCACAGTTTCTCTATACCTGATGTGGATCTACGGCTGGATAAGAAGAGAATATGCTCAAAATACAAATAAATAACTGAATCTAGAGAATTAATTTTGAAGAAAATCCTTCCCTACATTCATTGTTTCTTAGTTTCTGTTGGCAGTAATTCTCATTAACCAACAGTGGATGAAATAAAACATTAAAACTTATTTTTCATCTTGAGTTTCTGTTTCCATGAAATCAACCCTGATCTCTAAATCCAACATGGCTGCAGTGATAAATCAGCCACATTTATTTAAACAAAACATGTTGAGAATTTTAAAGTTAACTTGATGCTATTTAGTACGGAAGAAGAATAGTGCCTATAAAGAATTTAATTTATTTCTAAAATGTCAGGATTGTGAGATTAAAACGAAAATTAAAAATGGCTGTAATGAAATGAAAAAGTCAGAATTCTGACTTTTTTTTTTTTATCATGATTATTATAATTTTTGTTTATTTACTATTAAGTAATTTTAACCTCAACATTTTTACTTCACTCTGACTTTTCCACAGAATCATGAGAAAAAAAAAGACAAAAAATTTTAGATTAAATTCAGAAAATCATTTTAGAATTATTTTTAAAAAAATTTGTTGTGAAAAAAATTCTGAGAAAAAAGAATTAAGAAAGCAAATTCTGAGATTAAATTTTGGATTTTGTGGAGATATAAAAAAATTCTGAAATATATATATATATTCTGAGATTGTTGATTAAAATAGAATTATATTTTTTTAGCAACTAAATCTTCACCATAATTTAGAGTTAAAATTCAACATTTCAGTGTTAATCCGTATAAATAATCTTGTCTTTCGGTCAGTTTTGATTCATTTGCTGCAGAGTCAAACCAAAATAATCTGTATATCTTTTTACCCCACCACGGGGCTTTTGTGGCTCTAGTGTCCTTTATTTGACAGTAGGCTGATAGGAAGGGGGCAAGGAGAGGGGGAAGACGTGCAGCAAATATCGTCGGGTTGAGGAGTTGAACCCGCGACGGCCGCGTCGAGGACTCAAGGTCTCCAAATGTGGTTTGCGCTAATCCCTACGCCACCACGGCACGCAATCTGTACATCTTTAAACTGAAATCCTAAAAAACTTACATGATATGAGAAACTTTTCATTGTGAGCCTTTTAGAGCAAATCAAAATTTTACTTTGAGTTTTCTAACATTTCCCAGATTGTTGTTCTTGTTCAAATCTGTTGCTTTTTTCTCAGACTTGTGACATGTTGTTGGGTTTCCTCCATAAATCTGTTTAGTTTGTTCAACCTGCTGACAGTCATTCAGTTTTCTGTCACTTTTAAAATATTTATCTTTGACAGTGAAAGTTACAAATTGCTGCTCCAGAAATGCAGATTCAAGATGTTATTTCCCATTTAATCCAGCGTGAACTCCCCGTGTTTAAAGCTGTTATTTTTGCCTTAAGCTGAATGGTTTTGGTTCGTCTTTCTCTGGACGCGCCGTCGGATGTGGAGCTGCTGAGATAGGAGCTGCTCCGCGCCATGACATTTAGCCGTTAATGAAAGCCGAGATGAAAGCAGAGACCGGAGCAGTCGAGCTGCAGGTCGCAGCACGATGCAAATCAGACGAAGAAAAGGGCACAAACCTTTTCCTCCTGCGTCATTATTAAGCTCAGAGCTGACCAGAGGGCAGCCGGATCGAACCAGCTGCTATTAGCAGGGCTGCAGGATGCCACTTTATCGATATGCATGACAAACAGAAACTCCTGAGGCTGCTGACCTTTGACCTGCTGCCTTTGTTTAATGAGCAGGTGGAGACAGAGGGATTTCTCTGGTTGTTTCCAGGTATTAGACCGATCCCTCAGAGGATTGCTGCAGCTTTTAATTCATTTTTTTCAACCATTTTCACCAACAGAAGAAACTTATTTGTGTTTAATTTTGGTCTAGAAACATTTAAAGTGACAAAATAACTTCAATAATGTTCAGATCTGGTGAAATGACAGCAAACCATAAAAAACAAGAGGCAAAACATTGTGATGAATAAAATAAAAGATGGAGAAAATAAAAGATATAAAACTGATCACCACGGATAGAAAATAACCAAAATATTACAAATAAAAGCAACACTAGCAACAAAAAACATCAATTATAATTAACTGATTTATAATTACAGAAACCAAGTAAGAACAGAAATAAAACAGATCAATTCTCACAAAAAAGTCATAAAAGACAAAATAATCAAAAACTAAAATAAATAGTCATGGAAAGCTCCTGGTTGAGTTTCTAGTAAAAATATCTTAATAAACTTTAAATAAGACAAAACTAAACAACCTTTCAGTAAAATAAGAGGTTTTTTAAGTAAATAACTCATTAGTATTAATAAAAAATATTTTGTTTCACTAGCAACCCCAGCCACACCCACCCCGTTACCTAGCAACCCCAGCCACACCCACCCCGTTACCTAGCAACCCCAGCCACACCCACCCCGTTACCTAGCAACCCAGTTCTGGGTCCACTGGCAGATTATTTCACTTATAAAAATAATTTTTTCCCATGTTATAAATTAAATAAACTGCCTGTGGAAACAGCATTTGTTTTTATTAATAATAAGAAATTATTCATTTAAAACAAGGTTCAGTATTTTGTTGAAAAGTCACTTGTATGTTAATTTTGTATAATTTAAAATGAAGATATTTACACAAGAAACTAGACAGAAATACTTGGTAATATTTTGTGTTTTTGCAGTGTATGATTGAACACTTTTTTTTTAAAGCAAGGTGAAGGAGCTATGATGCTGTGGGCTTGTTTTTGCAGCACAGTGAAAGCTTTAAAATATCAGAACATTCTCAATAAAACTCAGCCGGCCTCCACATCACATGAACAAATCAACACAGAAATGTTTCAGCTGAGCCATTTCTGCTGGTTCCCGTCATCAGCTGACCTTTGACCTCCACATATACATCAGATCAAGGTGTTTAATAGTAACTCAGAAAAGCTGCAAACCATCAATCACAGGACAACACAGGGTCACGGTTTATCTGATGAGCCGAATACATGAATAATCTGAGTGAGGAGCAGCAGAGGAGGAAGAGGAGGAAGAGGAAGAGGAGAAGGAGGAAGAGGAGAAGGAGGAAGAGGAGGAGGAGGAGGTATAAATAAAGGAGCGGGAGAAGCTGGAGCTCACGCAGAAAACTTGAAGACGGAAACCCCGTAAAACCACAGCGGAGCCGCAGACGAAGAAATCAAACATTTTTCTCATCAGCTTTTAATTATTTTCCACATTTAAAGTAAATTCCTTCCTTATTTAAAAGTTCGGTAGTTTGGTAGTTTGAAGGTTTTCATTTCAGTTGTTGATTTTATTTAGGTGTTCAAACTCTGGAGATGGAGAGCCTGCGAGCGGCCGTCTACCTGTCCATCTTCCTGTCGGTGATGTCGTGCGTTTGTCAGGGTGAAAGGTCAACTGAGGGTCAGCTGCCGTCGGCACCGGACGAGCCGACCTTTGGATTTGAACTGGTGAGTGTTTCCCTCTCAAACTGGAGCTCAGGAGGTTTTATAACGGCTCAGAAAATGTGCATAAAAGTTGAATAAAGTTGTTTTAGTAGAAAAAGTCAAATCCAGTGATTCATATTATTAATATAATAAAATATAAGTAAATATCGAAAGCTCCAGTTTATTGTAGCAAAGATTTTATAAGTAAATAATGTTGATTTTAAGCTGCATGTGATATTTAGTGCAACATGTACATAAATATAGCATTTATGGAAACATTAAAACTTATTCTGAGTAAATTTATGTTGAAATTATATTTATTTATTATATTTAAATATTGAAAAACATAAAATAATGTATGTTTAAGCTCAAACTACATAAGAATCTGTAAAAAGTTTCTAAATAATCAGCTGTCATATGTATAAGTTAAAATAAATGACAGAGAAAATGGAGGATTCTGTTGTGTCATAAATAAAATTAATATATTTAAAGTAAATAACTGACAAAATTGTGAAACAGTGATTTTAGATGAAATAAGTAAACGTGATATTAATAAATAGTCAATAATAAATAAATATTTGCATGAACTTAGTGACAGAATTTGAAGTTGGTGCTAAATATTTGATTATTTTAGGATATCAGGAGGTTTAGACTAAAAACACATTTAATTTATTTTATGTTCAATAAGCTAAACTGAATTAAAGATCATAAAGATTCAGGACCAAGATTTAAAACTGATGGTTTATTAGTTTCAGAAATATTTATTCAAACCTGAAGATAAGGCCAGGAAATGTCATTAAAAGGTCACGGTGGTGCATTCGGATGACGCAGGAAAACTCAGAGACACTGAGAGGAAAACAAAATCCCATTATGGTTTGTTTTATTTTACTGTTTTCTTTATTTGTTTATGTTACGTTTTCTAAGCCTACTGAAAATAACTTCAGGTAGATAAAACAAAAGTTTGATAAATTAACTATACTTTTTGTGTTAGTTTGACAAAATATATATACTTTCAGTTATCTTAATTTTCCTTTGTTTTTGTTTACTTTTGCTCAGCTTAAACAAATCATGTTATTTTACTACAATTTGCTATCAAGTCTCTTAAATTAACTAATATTCTTCTGGCTGCATTAACTAAATTCAAATATCAACAGGTTCTACAGAAATGAATTTGTTAGGTTTAATGCATATTTATCTTCTTTATTTAACACCATAGAAGGGTAACCTAACCCTACACTAAAGTATCCTCTAATTTAAACACGTAACTGTGAGTTTGTTAGCAGTTAATCATTTCTGAAACAAACTACAAACTCTAGCAGTTGGCTAAGTGTTAGCAGTTAAATTGAGTTAATTGCTAACACTGGCATACTGTGAGAGTCAGCGTACTGCGAGAGTTAGCATACTGTGAGAGTTAGCATACTGTGAGAGTTAGCGTACTGCGAGAGTTAGCATACTGCGAGAGTTAGCATACTGCGAGAGTTAGCATACTGTGAGAGTCAGCGTACTGCGAGAGTCAGCGTACTGCGAGAGTTAGCATACTGCGAGAGTTAGCATACTGCGAGAGTTAGCGTACTGCGAGAGTTAGCGTACTGCGAGAGTTAGCATACTGCGAGAGTTAGCGTACTGCGAGAGTTAGCATACTGCGAGAGTTAGCATAGGCTAAATGTTAAGCTGTTAACAGTTCTGGCAAATAAATGCTAAGTAATATTTACAATTTTAACATGTAAGTTTCCAGCAGTTAAGCTAACTACCGACTCCAGCTCTTAGAAAATAAAAATTAGACAGTTAGCGGTTAACTACTATTACTACTAACTGTAGTATTTAATTACACACCTTAAAACTAGCACAATTGTTTTGTTACTAAGTTGGAAAATAAATATAAACTGTCCAAAAGAAACGTAATATAAAGAAATATAACAAAATATAGCAGAAATTCTCATCGAATCTTATAGTTTTCAACAATAAATGACTGTAAAAGCCTCCATTAGCAGTTATCCTGCCGACAGACTCACCCTGAGCTGCCATGTGGTCAGAAACCGTCAGGCTGCAGGTGTGAACGTCTTATGTGTGTCGCTGACAGCGTGTTTGTGTCTGGTTTGCAGGCTGAAGCTCTGCAGGGTCTCCTGGACGACGCTGACAGCAGAGTCGGTCTCTCCGTGGAGAAGAAGGCCAGCGTCATCCCCAGGGTGAGAACATGACTGACGGCTTTCAGACCTCACATGGCAGCTGCTGCCAACATTAGCATCACGAAGTTCATTTTTCTACCAAGCCTTTGTTTGACGTTATTTTCTGAGGCGAGAAAAATGATTTTATTCATCAAAATATCCCATTTATTCGTGCAGAACATTTCAGGTCAAAGTTCATGAATTCACAAATATAAAAAGTCACAAAAAACACAGATTTGAGAACAAATATTACATTTACATGAAAAACATGATATCATATTATGAATGTTGGCCAATATAGTAAAATTAACAATTAATATTTTTTATAAACTTAAAGGGCTTGATGACTTTACTAAAAATAATAATTTCACTGTGACTCAATCTGTTGGTCTAATTTTTCTTTCTAATAATGTCTGCAGTCTATTTGCACCAAACACTAAAAACTCAGGAAATCATGGTGTTAAAACTCTGCTTTAATTAACTCAATAAAATGACAACTTCATTTTAAAAATGCTAATAATTTTAAGATTAAACCTGGAAGAAAATAAAGAAGGTAAATCCTAAATCAGTCAGTAAAAACAGGCTAAAATTTCTAATTCTGTATCATTTTTAACTAATATTTTCATATAATTCTTGTTAGAATTAGTGAGTAGTTGATATACGGTGAATCGTATTTTAATGTCTGCCTCAGATTAACAATCAGCTAAAGAGCAATTTGTTACTGGAACAAGTTGCCTTCTGTAATTAAATTAATTATTGATCAATTTTAAAAACAACCTTAAATAAATAATAAAATAAAACTGAATTGATGGAATGAAGAAATTTAGTGAAGATTGTTATTCATAACATTATTTTAACAAATTGAATTTTGTGTTTTCAGGTATTTTGTTGTAATTTTTGTGTAATAATAAAATTACTGAGGCTGATTTGAATTTTGTGATTTGGTTTAGTTTTTGTGTGTCTGATGGTATTTCATTATGTTTTATGTTAAAATATAAACTTATTGCCCCAAAAAGAATCTCCTCCACTGTGGTGCAGAATAATGAGGATCCCTAAATAAATAAAATAAAATAAATTGAAATAAAATAAAATAAAAGTAAATTCAATTAAAATAAATTGAAATAAGTTAAATCAGATTAAATTAAATTAAATCAGATTAAATCAGATTAGATTAGATTAAATTAGATTAAAATCAGATTAAAATCAGATTGAATTAATCCTGCTGTGTCCTGTCAGTGCGATGTGGGCGAGCGTTGTGCCATGAAGCACGGACCTCGGATCGGCCGGCTCTGCGACTGCCTGAGAGGAACGGCCTGCAACACCTTCTTCCTGCGCTGCTACTGATCGTTACTTTTGTCCTGTGAGGCGAAATCTAATCGTTAATCTATAATCGGGTCAAACAGAAGTACGCGCCGACTCTTTCTCCTGTTCGTCTGTGTTTTTGTTTTAAAGTTTGTCAGTAATTCAGATTCTTTTGTTTGTTTTTAGTAAAGATTTTTCACAAAGCTGCGTTATTGAAATTATTTTATGATTTTCTTATGTAATTTGTTCACCTGACGAGTCAAACACAAACTTTTGTCGCCAGATAAATTTGAAATATTTCTTTAACACATAAATGTGGATTGTTGTATTTATTCTTGAAGCTGTAAACATTTAGTTCAGGTTGTTTGTCTTTCTCTGTTCGTTGTAAATTATTTTTAAAGTATCTGAATGTTTACTTTAAGTATATTGTGTGTTTTCTGGTATATAAAGTTATTTGAAACAGATGTCATAGATATTCTTTATATGCCTATTTGTATGTTTTGTCTGTGACTCTTTATCTTTTTTGCAATTAAATAAATGGTGGTGTACCACAGAGCTCAGTACAAAGACCTCTGCTTTTCTTCACTGTTTTGTGTCGTATTAAAATGTAATTTAAGTTTACATGCAGATGAAGCTCTGCTGGCTGGTTGTTTACTGGTGTTACACTGAAAAAACACAAATGGATTCTGTGTTTAAACTCCTTATTTGTTCCACTAAAGTTAAGAGAAAAAAGGAACATAAAACAGATTTAACTTGTAAGGAACTGCAAATGTAAATGTAACCATATGGGAGATTTGAATAAGATAAATATACATCATTGCCCTTTACAAACACGGCAAAAATCCAGACATTGTGGTTTTTACAATATTGACAAAAAATGTGTTTGAAATTTTTTGTAGATCCAACAAGTTAGTGAAGCACAACTTTCATGTTTCAATACGTAACAAAACCCAATAAGAAAATCTTCATTTACTTTTGCACTTCAATAATCCATATTTATTCAGGAATATTGTCACAGATTAACAGATTGAGATCTACATCCATCCAGTCATCTGAGGTCTGGTTCTTTACCCAGCGGCTCTGCAATGAGACAAAATGGTGGATTGTAAGTTCTGCTCCGAGTCTGAGCAGCATTTTTACTTTACTTCATTTAGCAGCTCAAATAAATATTAAACAAATCTCTGTCTTCCTTTTTGTACATTAACTCTTTTTCGTAAAAGCCTAAAGAATACATAGAGAGAGAGTAAAAAACGTTTTTCTAAAACTTTGAGGTTTCCATCAACCTTTTCTTAAGTGATTCTTCAAAATCGATGATGGACGTGTAATCAAGCTAACATGTAGCATTAGCTTGAAATGGCAAATGGGGCCAAACAGGATGTTGTTGTGTGAAAACTAACAGTGATTTGTAGAGTTTGAGACGGCCATTAAACATCCACTGGAAATATGGAGAAAAGTGAGACTTTCAGCTGCTTCCATTCATTCCACTTCACAAACTGGGGACAACAGGAGAGAAATCTGAAGCTTCTGTTACGTACATTTTATTTTCCTTTCTAGAAAGATATTTACTGTTGTGCTAAATAAATCCAACTATGGTCGACTTTTCTCACTGCAAAACACAAAATCTTACCAAAGTATTTTTGATCTAGTTTGTTGTGTAAATATTTTAGTGCATTTGAAATAAGACAAAACAAAACTGACTCACAAGCAACTTTTCAGCAATATATAACTCCTTAGTGTTGATGAAAAAGTTCTAGTTTCATTGGCAGATTATTCCACTTACAACAAAACATTTTCCCACATTACAAGTGAAACAATCTGCCAATGAAACTAGAATTTTTTTATATAGATATTTTGCTGAAAAGTTACTTGTAAGTTAGTTTTGTCATATTTCAAATGTACTAAGAGATTTTCACTAGAAAATAGATCAAAATATTTGGTAAGATTTTTTGTTTTTACATTTCTAGAATAAAGCTGCTTTGTAATTTTTGTCTGTGTTTTTTTGCTTCCTGTCTAGTGAGAAATGTTCACCTCCAGCTGAGTTTCCATTACCTGAATCATCCAATCAGAGCGGGCCAGGTCTGACTAAGGAAACCTTTAACATGTCGTTCAGGCGGGCGTAGATTTATCAGCCAGAATCAGGAACAGGATGGCATTTAGCTCCCAGCTTCCAGCCCTCAAAGATAAGATGGAGTAATTACTGGATCCAGCACCTGCAGCGCCGGTAGAGCTGCAATAAGAAGCTGCTGTCACACATTCAGGGCATTTCAAAGGTTTTCACACCCATTGTTACTGCTGCAAACGTCAATGTATTTTAATTTTTATGCAATAAACCAACACAAAGTTGGCATAATTTCAAAAATATTTAAATGTATTTGTTTTTTTAATGAAAATAATCCGAAAAGAGTACCTAGCATCTGTTTTAGCTCCACTGAGTCAAAGTTTTCTCTACATTCCCATAATATGATGATCCCATCACCATTTTCCACCACATGGATCTTAGTTTTCAGATTAGTCGTCTTAGTTTTCCTCCACACATACTGTTGACTGCAGGTAAAAGAAAAGTTCTGGTAAAAAAAGACCAAAACACCTTAATCTTTCACCTTTGTTGTGCCCTCTACCTGCTTTGAGGCAACTTACAAAGGTGACTTCTTGTTGTGGCTTTTGTCAATGATTTATCTCCTTAAAAAGACTTAAAAGTAGCTTAAAAACATTACATTAACTCCAATGTTGGCCATATACAGCTCAAGTTTATTTCACATTAGAAATGCGTTCCACAGTTTTGTTCTTGGCACAAACATGAAGTACAACTGAGTCATGATGAACTTGAAACGATGCGATGCTTCAACAAATAGCACATCAGAGATTTCACATGAAGAAGGCAATGATCTGGTGCAATTCAATGCACTGAATCATTGGGGCTCTAGCCCAATAAAGCTCATGATTCAGTACTGCTCATTGAATCATGTTTTAGTCTAAAATAACTTTTTTATTATTCTAATTTGATAAATTAGGATGGAGCTAAACTATGAATTGAAACTGAATGAGAAAAACAAGAAGGAATTGCATCCTAATTCCTGTATGTTTAATGTCCAGTTTGAGGGAACATCTGTCATCTTCCAGTTCTACAGAGTCCAGCTAACAATTTAATTATGTGATAAGTTAAAAAAGTACCTTAACTGAAGGACTGGAGTTTCATATCCCTGATTAAGATTTAATTTTTTAAAAACTCACTGCATCCAATTACCAAGAAAGTTGGATTTTTTTTATGAACATCAATAAATCCATGCCACTTTAATACAATCCCCACAGACAGGGGTTTTGCTTCTTTCTACAATGTTAAGCAACATTCTTGAGGTTTTTTTTACCTTTTAAATTGTCTCATCTGCTGCTTCGAACACATTTAAGGTGATTTTTTTAGTCATCAGACAGCAGAGCACAACGGTTCCTGTCCTTCATGAATTCTCATGTGAGAATTTAAATATAAGGTTTTGCTAAATCCTTGACCACAAACAGAACAACTAAAGGCTTTTTCTCCACTGTGAACTCTTGTGTGGTTCAGAAAATCCTGTTTCCTCCTAAAAGCTGCTGCACAGACAGAGCAGTTGAAAGGTTTTTCTCCTGTGTGGATTCTCGTGTGCTCCATCAGAGCGTTCTTCCATTTAAAAGCAGCCTTGCACACGGTGCAGGTGTAAGGTTTCTCCCCTGTGTGACTCCTCATATGACGGTTCAAACCCACATTGTGTCGATAACTCTGACTGCAGATGGAGCAGATGAAAGGTTTCTCACCCGTGTGGGTTCTCATGTGCTGCTTTAGAGTATATTTTCTTTTGAAGGATGCATCACACAGGGTGCAGCTGTAGGGTCTCTCTCCCGTATGAATTCTCATGTGTTCCACATAGGAATTCTTCCATGTGAACGTTGCGTTACAAACAGCACAGCTGAAGGGTTTTTCCCCCGTGTGGATCCTCGTGTGCTCCAGGAAAGTGTTTTTCCATCTGAAGGTGGCCTTACAGAAGGAGCATGTGTATGGTTTTTCCCCTGTGTGGCTCCTCATGTGGCGGCTCAGTCCCACACTGTGTCGGTAGCTTTGGCCACAGATGGAGCAGTTGAATGGTTTCTCGCCTGTGTGGGTTCTCAGGTGTTGCACTAAAGTATACTTTCTTTTAAAAGTCGCATCACAAAAAGAGCAGCTGAAGGGTCTCCCTCCTGTGTGGACTTTTCTGTGTCTCAACAGACGTTCCCTGCGGCTGAACGCTTTCCCGCAATCACTGCAGGTGTGTAGTTTATACTCGATGTCACAGATTATATCACCTGATTTTAAACTTGGCTGTGGTTCACCGCTCTCCTCCCAGTTTCCATCGCTGACATCTGTCTCTGAAGAACCAGAACTTTTTTCTTCGTGACCTGATTCTGAACATTCATCTGGTTCTGGTCCCATAAAGTCTCCATTCTCTTCAGTCAGAGTTTGATGAAGCTTTGCAGACTGAGATTTCTCCTCATCCTCTTCACTCTTGACGGTATTAAATTGGAACTCAAAGATCTCAGCTTCTTCTTGCTCTTCTTTAATCTGTGGGTGGTTCTGGTCATCCTGGTCCAGTTTGGGCCTGCGGACCTGCTCCTCTTTGATTACTTTCAGCTGCTGGACGTCTGCAGGAAACAAAACAGATCACAAAAGAGCCTTAGCGTTAAGTACATACACCTGGTCTAAATACAACTTATTTAACACTCACTGTGGCACCAAGCAACAAAAACAAATAAATGTAAACATCCTGAATTGAAACTTGATCTTTTTTTATGCTTGTGTCTTACTAAAGTATTCACATTTTATTCCATCCAGCCAATCAATGTATTTATTTGGAATCATACAGTCAGATATTTCTGTCTTTTTCCTTTTATTTTTTGCAAATAAGGGAAACCGGGGAGGAGAAATATCTCAATGTGCAAACCTGGTAAAGCCAGATTAGAGATTAGAAGCTGTAATTATTTTTTATTTTTGAAAAATTTTGACTCCCGACCCTGATAGGGACGAGGGTGTTAGAAAATGGATGGATGAAAAATTTTGACAACAATGTAAATTACCTGCCTTGAATGCACTGATTTCTGTTGGTTTATTTATTAAAAATCATAATAACGACACTAAAGTCAGAGATATTCAGCTGACAAACTGGAGAAGTTAAAGAAACAGATACTTTTGGACGGCAGTGCATGTGGACAAAATTATATTTTTGCCAATTGCTCCCATATTAAATATCTGAATGATTCATTATCACATTTATGTTAAATTCCCACATTTTTAATACACTGATATGTTTAATGCTTCTTCTGAAAACAAACATAAGTAAAGCTCAAGTTTATGCCACTAATGTTCATAAATAATATCCAACCTGAAAGTCATTTAACTTCAGTTAAAAACAACTGATTACCTTTAGTTTCGCTTGATTCATCGCAGGGATTTAATCTCAGATCCTCCAGCGATGACATGTTAGCTGCTCCTTCTGACACAAACAGTCAGTCTGTCTCTCTGATTGGGTCATTTATCTCCATCATCCTCACTGCTACAAGCTAACAGATGGTCAAGCTAACAGCTGAGCAGCATCACTGACGCCAAATCAGGGGGAAAATCTTTTAAAAACAATTTGAGTCAAACGTGACAATCAAAACACGATCATATATTTATCTACTCAGTGGGATCACAACGACTGGATGTTGGGAAAACTAACGGATAATAGAGCGACCGTTAATTCACTGCTTAGAGTGAATCACTTCCGGTGATGCACCACGATACATCCTAGTGGCCTTCAAACTAAAAGCCTCAAATCCACAGACCTATTCATTCAATTAGATTATTTAAAAATCAATTTATTTCAGGAAGTCCATCGCCACGAAAAATATATATATAGACTAATTAGACAAAATCACAACAACATTAAATTTCCCTTTGGGATTTTTTGCAGTTTGAACACGGTGTAGCAGGTTATATCCTGTCATATGTCCTCCGAGGCGATAGGTGGCGGAGTGCATCCTAAAGTGGTTTGTGATCCGCCATTAAACACAAACAAGAACCATGTGACTTCCTGCTAGCAGCAGAATCCATGTAAAACTCATGTTTATTGTTAAGTTTGGACATTTCTGAGTTGATTTAACCATCCTTATGTGTTGTAAACATGCCGTACAAACTACAACGCTTCTTGCAGTTTTCTCTCAGTGTTAAAAGGCCGTTTATTCCCGAAAACAACAGCATCTTCGGGTATTAGCTTAGCCTGTTAGCTGGAACCAAAACAGTCACACAGAGGAAGAGAGAGCCGCTTCAGACTGGAAATCTGATGGAGTTAAAGGACAGAAAGGTTCCTGCCGTGTTGGTGTGAAAACATCAGAAAACAAAGATGGAGGAACGGACACACAGAGAGCAGATGGACTCTCAGTTTCAAGGTAACAGGCAGAAAGACAATAGAGAGAAAATAATAAATGAGCCTCGTTGCTGTTTTCATGACGTTGTTTTTAAGGATTGTTTTCTAACGTACTAAATGTCATTGTACTTTTTTTTGGTTTGTTTTTCATTTTTCTGTTGCTGTAGCCCATCCTTCTCCAGATTTGACATGTTATGCATTTAAAGATTATATTTTTTTTTATTCTGGCATTAAAACTAAACCCACACTAAACCAAACCAGGATTCTCTATTTGTTTTCTTATCTTTTTTCCACACTTAATTTTTTCAAATCATGAAACTAATGTCGAGGGTATAATGATTTCTCAGAGGAAAAAATCTGTATCCTTAACTTGTTGACATCAAGTATTTGTTTTAATTCAGCTACATGGGAAGAGTTTCTAGCATGAATCACCTGAAAAGGTCTCGCTACAAAATGTTAATAAAAGTTAAAAAGAGTTGTATCTTCATTTCATTCCCCTTTAGCAACAATAAAATGTTTAAATGATGACAACATCGAGTATGTAGGTTAAACATTGAATTTTTTAAAGCTTAAATTCTGAGCTAATTTTTGTCCCTCCGTTTATATTGAAGTCTGAAAAGATGTGATTACAAAACCACAAAAAAATTCAAACATTGATCCGAAGTATTTACGGGATGATCTGAGATGACAGGTACATTATAGGATGAAAACTAAAGTTCTCCCCAAAATACACAACCTGACCAACATTTGATGTAATTTGCATCAACGCATGCAAAGTTGAGCCAAATTAAAATAAAAGAAAAAATCTGCAAGGATTGTCTTTTAAAATGAAGAAGTTCTTGTATTTGGGTGTGGGTTTAGTTTTAATATTTAAATTCAAATTGTAATTCCTATAAACAAGTCTGACTCTGTCTTTATTTATCAATTAAATACACCCCTAAACTTTTGTCAATAAAACCTGGGTCCAAACTACATTTTGTGTCAGTTTTTCCTTTTTTCTGGATGATCTATAACTTTGTTGTTTTGCTTTTTATGGCTGCAGAATCTGCTTACAGTGATGCCCTGCTGGAGAGCTAAATTATTGAGTTAATGTAGGAAAAGAAAGATGTTTAGGTTTATGCACAGAATTAAGACTTTATGCATGTTTGACCTCAGCTTTCATGCAGACTTGTCCAGGATGAAGTGCAGGATATAAAATCCCTATAACTGGTTTAGGCAATGACACCAAAACTAGAAAAGGTTCCTACGGTGGAAATGCAGCCTGTGCTCTTCATATGATACTTCAGATGAGAGCCGTGTGTTTTAACTTGTTTGTGTTTCCTGCAGACATCCAGCAGCTGATGCTGACGAAAGAAGAACTTCCTGCTGAGGAGGAGAACCGGACTCCCTCACCGGACCAGAACCAGAACTGCCCTGAAATTAAAGAGGAACAGGAAGAGACGAAGATTATAGAGTTCATATTCAACCCTGTCCCTGTGAAGAGCGAGGATGAGGAGGAGAAACCTCATCTCTCAGAGCTTCCTGACTGTCACAGTGAGGAAATCAGAAACTCACCAGAACCAGATAAATGTTTAGAATCAGATGATAAAGACAAAACTTCAGGTTCTTCAGAAACAGATGTCAGTGATGGAAACTGGGAGGAGAGCGATAGAGCTAATCCAGGATTGGACCCTGTTATAAATATATTATCTGTCACTAATATTGTGTATGACACAGGTAAGAAGCTACACAGCTGCACTGAATGCGGTAAAACTTTTAACCAAAAGTCAGATGTTTTGAGGCACAGCAGAATTCACACAGGAGAGAAACCTTTCATTTGCTCTATCTGCAATGCAGCTTTTTCTTGGAAGCACGTCTTGGCTCAACACATGAGAACGCACAGTGGAGAAAAACCCTTCAGCTGCTCCATCTGTGGTCAGCGGTTTGGAAGGAAGATACATGTCACATATCACATGAGAAGTCATACTACAGAAAAGCCTTTCACCTGCTCCATTTGTGGACAAAAGTTCAGCCGGAGAGAAAGTGTGACGCGACATATGAGACGTCACACTGAAGAAAAACCTTTCAGCTGCTCTGTTTGTGGGCAAGAGTTTGGCAGGAAGGAAAGTCTGACCTATCACATGACTCATCACACTGAAGAAAAACCATACAGCTGCTCCGTCTGTAACAAAGCTTTTACTTTGAAAATAACTTTAATGGAGCACACGAGAATCCATTCAGAGGAAAGACCATTCAGCTGTTCTGTCTGTGGTGCAGCTTTTAAAAGGAAACATACTTTAGCAGAACACACAAAAACCCACACTGGAGAGAGACCTTACAGTTGCTCTGTTTGCGGACAAAGTTTTGTTCAACTTATCAGTCTAACTCGTCATATGAGGGGTCACACGGGAGAAAAACCTTACAGTTGCTCCACCTGCAACAAGACATTCAAATGGAAACAAACCTTTCTGACGCACACAAAAATCCACTGCGGCGAATAATTTTCATCCTGTGAACAGACTAAATATCCACGAAGGTTAGACAAAGTCTGGTCATTTTTTTCTGTGGCAGATCATGTTGAATCTGCCTTATTTAAATATGGAAATACCTCAGAAAAAACATGTCATTTTATCAAAAGAACAGGCAAAAAATAAACTAATTAAAACTTCTCCATGTGTGCCAGCCAATTAAGTTTGGTGAGTATTTATATATGTATTAATTTTAATTGAAATTGTAATACATAATAAAAAACTAATTATTGTATCAATTTTTGATCTACACAACTGTTAAATGTTTGTGTAACTAAAATTTGTTCTTTTGAGTTAAATGTTTGTTGTAGATTTTAATTATTGTACATTTCTTGCTTCATTCTGAAATTATTTAAGCATTCAACATTGGTTCCTAACATCTAATTCAGTGGTTCGCAAAGTGTGGGGCGTGGGAAGCAGTATGGATGAATGACAAAAACAATACAGTTACACAAAAGTGTTTCACTGTAAAGATGGTTCGTAGTTTGTTTTGTTGCAACCTGAAGTGTGAAATAAACTTCAGGGGAGTTTGAAAACAAAATATGTGTATAGGTTAATGTCTGGTTGATGTCTGTGCCCAGTTGATTATTTTTTTCTTTTTGGGGGGGTTATTGTAATCCATAGGTGGAGCCAGAAAATGTTTGGGAACCACTGATCTAATTAATACTCCTGCCCAACCCCTTAACTGCAGACCTATCACATTATCTGTAGCAGCAATAGCCTCGCCCTCTGAGTTTGACAATTTCATGCAAAATTAATACATAATGTGATGCAACAAAACTATGTAAAAAAAAAAAAAATTAAATAGAACAGATTCCTGTTTAATTGCAGGTTGTTTTGTCTCAAAATGAAAGAGTTGTAAGTTTTAAATAATGTTTTCAGCATATTTAAATTGGCCACTTTTAAAATGTTCCCTTTTTAGATGCATCCTTACTCCAACAGACCAGGATCAGTTCTGAACAGACCTGCTGACCAGCCATTCATTTGATTCAGGTGTGTTGGAGCAGGGAAGCATCTGAAAGTTGCAGGATGGGATGGTAGATCTGGACTTGAGCTCCCCTGATCTCGATATTCTTAAAGACTTTGTGGTACAGATGATGAAAACTATTAAAAAGATTATTAAACCAATATATATATATCAACATAGCACAGGTAAACCTTTCCATGTTTCCAACAAAAATAAAGTTCTCCAAGGATGACGATAGATTTACTTTAGTTATTTGACCACTAGATGGGAGTGTAACTCCATCTAGAAAACAAAGTTGGCACCTTACTGTCTCCAAAACCTTTTAGGGGGCTTTGTGATATTTTCAGTCAAAAACAGATCTTAAATAATAAAAGGACAACTATGTATTTTAAGCATTTTATGACTTAATTTCCATCCAACCATACAGTGGTTTTGGTGTTCTTTCACTCAGTATGAACCTCAAATGCAATTTATTTAAAATCACTTTGAATATTGTGATTAAATAATTTCCTTTTTATGTGTAGAATTGTAGCATAATATTGAATGTACTGGTACAGACACTGAAACGCCTTTTACAGGTTTCGTCGGGCGGGATACAGATCGAACTTTTATTTTGAAGGCTAATATGACCCGCTCGCTACCGGAAGTTGTTGTCTCCTAGCAGCAGTTGCTAGTGAGCGAAAAAAGTATTGTTTTCTTTACCCAGTTTACGTTTCCATGTGTTGTCAACCTTTTAGAGTCTTTTAAACATGCTTTGAAAACCACAGAGGGTTTTATCGTCTGTGAGGAATAATTATCTTTGTTGTTGTTTGTCTCGGTTTCCTCTCGGGAGCAACAGAAGCTCTGAGCGTTAGCATCTTCCGTTAGCTGGAAACAGACAGTCAGCGATTCAGAGACGCTTTGGCGGAGAACAGACCGTTTCTGATGGAGAGAAAGGAGAGAAAGGTTTCTGCTGTGACCGAGTGAAAGCCTAAAAATGAAGCGAAACGATGGAGGAACCGACACAAAGTGAGCAGATGGACTTTCATGGTAATTAATTAGGCTTTTCTAAAGCTCTTATTGTGTTGACATTTAGTCAATAAAAATAAACTGAAAACATGAGGTAGAAGTAAACCGAGGCAAATTTGCAGCAATACTTCTCAATTTATACAAATAACTATTATAAAGAATTATTTCAGGATAACATCTTTTGTACAAAATTGCTCATCTTCACAAACATGTTGTTTATAAACAACTTATATGATTGAGTGATTTCACCTGACAGTACTTGGAAAAAATGGTTTTTTCCCACAATTGTCATGCAATTTTTTCAGATTATAGACAAATTAACTACAATCTATGTGAGTTTTTGTGTTTTTATACATTTTTCCCATTGCTTGTGAAGATACTTGATGGCATGCAGTAAGTATATGGGTATTATGGGGTTTGTTTACAGGCTTACAATAGAAATAGGAAGAAAAATGTAGCAATTAAATGGTAAAAGGGTGAACTTGACCCAAAGTCAGCCACAACTAATTTCTCCTGAAAGACTCAAAACCAAAGACAGAAGTAAAAGAAAAGCAAAAATTATACTACAGTGGAAACAGAGGACTGATTTGATTTTTAATATGGGAACTGTTTTTTAAGCTGTGTGTGTTTCCTGCAGACGTCCAGCAGCTGATGGTGGTTAAAGAAGAGCTTCCTCTTGAGGAGGAGAACTGGAGTCCCAGACCAGACCAGGAGGAGCAGAAGCCTCCACGGATTAAAGAGGAACAGGTGGAGAATGAGATCACAGAGTTCATATTTGATCCTGTATCTATAAAAAATGAAGATGATGAAGAGAAACCTCAGCTCTCAGAGCTTTACCACGACCAGACTGAGCTGAACAGAGACAATACAGAAGCAGAACCAGATGAATGTTTGGAAACTGACGAGGAAGACAAAGCATCGGGTTCTTCAGAGACGGACATCAGTGATGGGAACTGGGAGGGGAGCAGCGAAGCTGAATCTGGTTCAGACTCTGTGAGAAACAACAAATCTCCTGTAGGTGATGGAAACTGTGAGAGAGATGAGAAGCTTCACATCTGTGGTGAATGTAGTAAAGCATTCAAACGCAGATCATGTTTGGTACGACACAACAGAATCCACACAGGAGAGAAACCCTTCAGCTGTTCCATCTGTAGCAAATCGTTCACATGGAAACGAGGCTTGGTTATACATATGAGAACGCACAGTGGAGAAAAACCTTTCAGCTGCTCGGTTTGTGGTCAAAGGTTCTCGAGAAAGGAGTCTGTGACCTCTCACATGAGATGTCACTCATCAGAAAAACCTTTCAGCTGTTCCGTTTGTGGGAAAAAGTTCAACAGGAAGGAAAATGTTATTCGGCACATGAGATGTCACACTGAAGAAAAGCCATTCAGTTGCTCCATCTGTGGACAAAAGTTTGGCAGGAAGGAAAGTTTAAGCTATCACATGACACATCACACTACAGAGAAACCCTACAGCTGTTCTGTCTGTAACAAATCCTTTACTCTGAAAGTAACTTTGATGGAACATACAAGATTTCACACAGAAGACAGACCATTCAGCTGCTCTGTCTGTAAAACTGCTTTTAAAAGAAAAGCCTATCTGACAGAGCACAAAAAAATTCACACGGGAGAGAAACCTTTCAGCTGTTCAGTCTGCGGCCGAAGCTTCCGTCAGTCTAACACCCTGAAGCGCCACATGAGAAGTCACACAGAAGAAAAACCTTTCAGCTGCCCCGTCTGTCAGGCAACATTCAAATGGAAAAGTGCTTGTGTAAAACACATGAAAAATCACACAGGTGAATAACCAGTGAAGTAGCGATGCAGTGTCTTGCAAATGTATTCATACCCATTAAAATTTCCCACATTTTCTAATGCTACAACAACAAACAGCAGTCCAGGGTTAAAAAGTAGTGAATAATGACGTGGGAGGAAAATAATTGTTTTTCAGGATCATTTTATCTGTTTTTGTAATCGGTTGATGGTGTTCATCACTACTGTGGGCAGAACAAGCAATGATTAGATTTTAGGGGTGAATTAAATCTGTAGCAGATGTTTGGAAGATGGATGGACAAAAAATGTGGGTGTGGGCTGGAAGTGCATCGCTCAGTAAATCTGAATATTAATTAAAAAGTTAATTTCAGTGACTTAACTCTAAGTGAAACACATTATATGAATTAATTACACAGACAGATGTTTGTAAACTTATATTTCTTAATTAGAATGATTTTTAACTTTAAACTAATGAAAATGCAGCATTTCAGATTAAAATACCATATTAAATCAACAAAAACACTTTTAAAACAGAAATGTTGTAACAAATTATGTTTAATTTCGGATTAAAGGTTGTTTTCAAAGCATACTTTAATCTGACAAACGAGCCTAATAATAAATAGGCAGTTTTATGGCTGATTACCAATTTTAGCCGATGCCGATTTTTGTTGTCTGAAAAGTAGCTAAACGGTTAGCGCATTGTTAGCTTTTTGATTCAGTGGTGTTGTTGCAGAAATGTAACCAAAACTTTGCAGGACAGCAAAACACAAAGGCTAGAGTTATAAAGGCTTTAAATTGTTGTGATGTTTCAAAGTGTCCCAGTGGAAATTCAGACAACTGAGAATGTGTGGCGAGAGTTGAAAATTGAGGTTCGCTGTCCAAGCTTTATCGTTTAACCATAAAGATTTGTTTTTACTTTACATAAAATGCAAGAAAAAACAGATGTTTGTGGTTTCAAAGTGACAAAAATGTGAAAAATTCAGGGGTGTGAATATTTTTTATGCAAAGTGTAACAATTTGCCCTGTTTGGATTTTTTGTTGTGACTTTTTAATTGATGTGTAAAATTAAATAAACTCTGCTGCATGTCTGATGCCTGTGAGTGATTTACGTCTTTAAAATGATTTAATATAAACACATTTAATGCATTTTAGATCAAAATGCAGCAATTCATACAATGGTACAGTGCAGCAATTTTAGTTTACAGCTCTAGAGATGCATGTTGAAATCTCCACAAATTAAAGTTATATTAGAGAGTTTAATAAAAGTGAAACACTAATGGAACAAGCTGTGGCATCATTAAAAAATGCTCTTTTTCTGCGCAGAGATTTTTTGCATGTGATTGTCAGTAAAACAAGTTTGGTGGCAGAGAACACAGTAAATTCACCAGAGATCGAAAAACCTAAAGCAAAATAAAGGGAAAAAAAGTGGATAAAATCATCATATTTATAGTTACAATTTTTCATCTTTCAGTGACTTAACAATTATTAATATGAAGTAAAAAATATTTTCTTCCTGATTACTGTCTCCAGTAAAGAATAAGTGAGAGAAACGGATATTTAATAGATTCACTTCGCGCTTTTATTTTGAAACGACCTCAGCACAAACGGGAGTTGCTTTCTGCTAGCAGTAACAATGAAGGCTGTGCGAACAAAAACAGGATTTGGGTTTATTTCACGTAAATTCCCATGATGTGTCTTCCTTTTATTTTATAAACACGCCTTAAAGATCCACGATCATGTTTGTCCTCTTGAAGTTATTATTTTATCTGAATTTCCTTCCGGAAGCAGCCGAAGTGTTAGCTTAGCTTGTTAGCTGGCAGCAGCACAGCGAGTCAGAGATCCAGTTTGATGGAGAACAGAGAACATCATTAACCCGATGATGGAGGTTCATGAGAGAAAAGGTTCTGCTGTGGTTGTGTGAAAACCGTTAAGAGCCTTAAAGAAAAGACAACAGAGATGGAGGAAGCAGCTCTGAGTGACCAGAAAGAATCACATTTTAAAGGTAATTATTATTTTATGTAGTTCTATAAATGTATATTGTTATGAAGATCAATTGTACTTTCATTACAAATATAAAATATAAGTATTAATTATGTATGCACAAATTCAAGTGTGGGTAGTAATTAGTTACATGTACTTGAGTAGCTTTGAAGCAGAATAATTTTAAAGCCCCACACTTTTTGCTTCTGCTTTAATAACCAAATAATACATGGATTTATATCCAGTTATTCAAAAGTGTTATTTTGTTTTTATGTCAATCAAATGTTAAATTAATCAAAGGTTAACAATTTGAACAATGTGTAAATTTCGGCATGATGCAAATTAGATCCATTAGGCACTTAAGGAATGAAACAGATGTTTTAATCTCAATATGTTATTTTATTGCTGTTATTTCTCCATCAAGACTTTAAAATTGCTTTTTCATTTGAAGCTGTAAATTTGGATTAATTGTGTAATTAAATGTATATGATTGACATTAAGACAGTTTTTTTTTTTTTTACTTTGCTCTTGCTTCTTTTTCCTGTAGACGTCCAGCAGCTGGTGGTGATCAAAGAGGAACTTCCTGCTGAGAACTGGAGTGAAAGTCCAGACCAGGAGGACCAGAAGCCTCCCCAGATCAAAGAGGAACCAGAGGAGAATGAGATCACTGAGTTTATATTTGATCCTGTGTCTATAAAGAGTGAGGATGATGAGGAGAAACCTCAGCTCTCAGAACATCTTCACAACAAACCAACAGAGAACTCTGCTGGACCAGAACTAGATGAATGTTTTGAATCAGACAGTAAACATAAAACTTCTGGTTCAGAGACGGATGTCAGTGATGGGGACTGGGATAACAACGAATCTCAGTCAGGTTTGAACTCTGTGAGAAAAAGGAAAGTCTCTGAAGTTAATATGATATGTGATGGGGGAGAAAAGTTGCACAGCTGCGCTGAGTGTAAAAAAACATTTAACAGCAGATCATATTTAATAAGACACAACAGAATCCACACAGGAGAGAAACCGTTCAGCTGCTCCATCTGCAACAAAGCTTTCACATGGAAACATGGATTAGTCCAGCACATGAGCCTGCACAGTGAAGAGAAACCTTTTAGCTGCTCTGTCTGCGGTCAGATGTTCAGAAGAAAGGAAGACGTCACCTCCCATATGAGGCGGCACTCTGCAGAAAAGCCTTTCAGCTGCTCTGTTTGCGGGAAAACATTCAAAAGGAAGGAAAGCGTAACTTACCACATGAGACGTCACACTGAAAAAAAACCCTACAGCTGCTCTTTCTGCGACAAATCCTTCACTTTGGAAGTAACTTTAATGGAACACACCAGGATCCACACAGAGGAGAAACCATTTAGATGTTCCATCTGTAACGCAGCTTTTAAAAGGAGGTATACGTTAACAGAACACACCAGAACCCACACGAAGGAGAGGCCGTACAGCTGCTCCATCTGCAGCCGGAGCTTTGCTCACAGGTCATATCTAACCGTCCACATGAGAGATCATGCAGAAGAGAAACCTTACACCTGCTCTGTCTGTAATGCAGCTTTTAAGAGGAGGTACACCTTAACAGAACACACAAGGACCCACACCAGAGAGAGACCTTACAGCTGCTCGGACTGTGGCAGGAGCTTCATGCACTGTGTGAGTCTGAGACGCCACATGAGAAGTCACTCAAGAGAAAAACCACTTAGTTGTTCCATCTGTAAGGAAACGTTCAAATGGGAAAAAACTTTCCTGAGACACAAAAAAATCCACACACGGAAATAAATTTTCAGCTGCACAGACGGGCCGATCTGTTGATGTGTTAACTGGAAGTTTGTGCCTTGTCTGTCTGAGTAAAAATAATTTACATTTTATTCTGCAGTTTGAGAAACCCATAAGTCACACAAACACACACAGAGTTAATAGATGTTTTATTTTTTTAAGAAAAGAGTAACTCTGTGCTGCATGTTTGTTCACAGTGATTGATTCAGAAGCTGCATCAGCTTCTTGGCGTCAATCTTAGGTGATTAGTGGTTCCTACAAAACTGAAAAAGATTCAGCTCTCCAGAATATCATCAAAAAATTATTTTAAAGATGCTCAAATAAACTTAAATCCCAGTTACTAACCCTGTAAGTAACAAACGCCTAAAGCTAAAATTGAGTTGCTTTTTATCCTGTTTTCTGTTTTGCTGTTAACTTTTCTGTTTGTTTGCAGTTAAGCGTCTTAGGTAGAACTGTGTTTTGTTGCCATAGCAACCTCGAGAAGAGAATTACCAAAATAAAAGTATATAGTCTTATCAGTAATTACAATAAATAAAAGTAACTTAATCACATGATTCATGTGATGTGGAATAAAAGTGTTTCCACTGAAGTTTTGTGAAATACATAAATTTCGATACGTCCGAAAATCACTTCATCAAAAACTTTATTGGAAAATGTGGGTTTTTTTCCAAAATTGGTGCATTTCCATTAAGTAGATTTATTTTGTATAACTGCAATTTCATAATTAATGGAAAAGCAACTATTGACAGTCAGCTGGAAAACTGTCAAGTCAGCAGCTTTTCCCATGACTGTTCCGACCATTCATGGATTTTTGTTAATATTTTTTTAATTTGGAATATTCTGAATTGGAGAAGCTGATTTTTGAAGGGGTTTATTGGCTCTAACTGCTAATCATCACCATTCATAAATATATACATTTATGCATCACTCTTTGCATTTTGAATTGTTTTACTGAAAATCTTTTTGATGATTATTCTAAATGAGCTGCACCTGAACATTTTTCCAGTTCTGCTCATTGGATAAACATAATTCATGGTGATCCAGTGTAACTTTAAATGGACTCTTGATGACACTTAAGACATGATAATAAAAACATCTGAACACATTTTTCTGATGTGAGAATTATTTTAACTACATGAAAAATGCACAACATTGCATCCCTGCTGACTAGGTAAGTTTTTTCTGTTTTTTTTTTTATATCTAGACAAATATCTGATTGAAAACAAAAGTTATTGCTACAGCAGTGGTTTTAACTATTCTCATTATTAGTTTTTTAATTTTTGATTGATGCACACACACACACACACACACACACACCTAAGGAGAATTTAGAGAAATCAAAGACAACCTGTAAACTCCATGGAGAAATACCTTGGATTGGGAATTGAACCCCCGACCTTCTTGCTTTAAGGCTTCAGTGCAACCAACTGCACCACTGTGTAAGTGGTGAAGTGGACAGACTTACTTAAAAAGCACCAAAGATATATTCTTTAGATCCTTTTCATATTTGGTTGAAAACAAAATAAAGTAAAATCATAAAAAAAAGTTCTCAACCTGAGAAAACTTGCAATGTCCAAGTCAGACCCCCACTATTATAAGTAAATATATGTCAATAAATTAGGAAACCATTGAAAAGTTAATTTATTATTCACAAAGTGAAACATCATTTAGATTAATTACACATCGACTGATGTTTCCAAGTCTTCATGAAAGAGAATTATGGCCACTGAAAAAAAAATATATATATTTTTCCCCTCAAAATTCTGACTTCCTTTGACACATAAAAACAAAATCACCCAAATCTGACATTTTCCTCCAGAAAGTTGGATCTATTTTGACACAAATCACATTTCTGACATCAGAATTCTAAAAAAAGTAAGAATTTTACAAAAAAAATATTTGAATTCTAAGGAAAAAAGTATTAGAAGTATTATAATTGTAGGTCAAAATTTCCAATAAATAGAATTCTAAGAACAATTAAAAGTTCAAAGAAAGTCAGAAATATAGAAAAAAAAGTCCAAATTAAGAAAGTCAAACTTCTTAGAAAAGTCGCAATTCTAAGAAAAAAAAAAAGAATTCTGCAGAAAAAGCTGAGAAAAGTCTCATTTCACTGACCTTAATCTTCTTCCATATTTATTTCTAATTATGTTGATTTTCTGAATACATCCCATGAAAACAAATATTTGACATTACATTATTACATCACACCAATGCAAGAAAAAGAAAATATTTTAATCCAGAGAGATGTTCATTTTGAAGAAAGATGTTCATGTGTGTTCATTTTTTAACATGATTACTGTAGTGCAACAGTGGTATACATACATTGTATACAACACACAATAATTGCAATAGAGGATATTTTCATAAATACTCATTCAGTTTCTGCTGTTATAAAACCAAGAGTGAATCTGGGTTTGCGGTTTTTATTCATAATAAATTAATTTATTGTTGATAAATCAGGATCCTTGTGATAACTGCTCATCTCTGCCTCTTGTTTTTACAAACAGAACTGAAATCGTTTCTTCTTTGAGCATGCACTGCATGCAACCACATGAACCTTTGACCCCAGACTGTACAACCCAAGTTATGTAACTGTGTGGGTTTTTGTGTGTTCAACAAGATCTCGTTTTTCCCTAAACTTGGCCTTACAAAGCAAACATTGGAGAGGTTTTTCTGTGCTGTGACAGCTCATGTGGCAGGTGAGACTGGACTTACGGCCAAAGCTTTGCTCACAAAGGGAGCAGCTGTACGGTTTCTCTCCGGTGTGTGTCCTCATGTGCTCTGCTAGTGTGTATTTTCTTCTAAACGCTGCGTTACAAACTGAACATTTGAAGGGTCGCTCTCCTGTGTGGACTCGGATGTGTCTCAACAGATCTGCCCGGTGGTTAAACGTTTTACCGCACTCGGAGCAGCTGTGGAGCTTCTTGCCGCTCCCGAAGGCGGTTTCGCTAACTGGGCCATTCTGCAGAGAGTCTAAACCCGACTCCTTGTCGAAGGATGTCTGTAAATGCTGATCTAAACTCGGCTCCAGCCTCTCAGAGTCTCTGCTCTCCTCAGCTTGGCTGGGATGAATTTGTAACAACAAAGATTTGTTTTGAATGTCTCTGCTCTTCATCGGGACGGCAGGTAATCTGAGCTGTGTAATCTCAGCCTCTTCCTCTTCCTCCTTAATCTGTGGAGGGTTAGGCTGTTCCTGGACCAGTTTGGGACTAGAGCTGCTCTCCTGATGCGAAGGCTCCACTTTAATCACCAACAACTGCTGGACACCTGCAGAAACAAGGAAAATAAAAGAGAAGAAAATGAAAGAAAGAGCTTAATTTAATTGTAACATTTATTTTTTCAATGAATATACATTGACATCAGAATTTATTGTAAGAAAAAGGAAAGAAAGAAAGCCAGAAAGAACGAGTAGAAAGAAGAAAAAGAAAGAAAGAGAGACAGAAAAACCTGTATGTATCTTGGTGTGCTTCACAACGTCCTGGTTCCTCCTGAACGCAGCCTTACAGATGGTGCAGCTGAACGGTTTCTCTCCAGTGTGAATCCTGGTGTGCTCCATCAAGGCGTTCTTCAGTTTGAAAGCAGCCTTACAGATAGGACAACTGTAGGGTTTCTGTCCTGTGTGACACTTCATGTGACGGGTCAGGCTGATGCCATGACTGAAGCTCTGGCCGCACATTGAGCATTGGTACGGTTTCTGTCCGGTGTGGCTCCTAGTGTGCTCCACCAGCGTGTATTTCCGCTTGAAAGTGGCCTTGCAGATAGAGCAGCTGAACGGCCTTTCATCCGTGTGGATTCTCCCGTGCTCCATCAGATTTCGTTTTGAAGTGAAAGCTTTGTTACAGATGGAGCAGCTGTGAGGTTTTTCTTTGGTGTGGTAGGTCATGTGATACGTCAGACTCTCTTTTCGGCTGAACTTTTGTTCACAAACGGAGCAGCTAAAAGGTTTTTCCTCGGTGTGACACCTCATGTGGCGAGTTACGCTTTCCCTCCTGCTGAACTTCTGGTCACAGAAAGAGCAACTGAAGGGTTTTTCTTCAGAGTGGATCCTGTTGTGTCTTACCAGACATGGTCGGCTGTTGAAGGTTTTCCCACATTCAGAGCATCTGTAGAACTTTTTCGCACTCATATCACCTAATGAAGACCCATCGCTCTCTCTGCAGTTTTTCTCCGAAGCCTCTGGAGGTTTAGATGAGAGCGATTCTGGTCCCACAGGGTTCCTGCTTTTAGTCTGAATGTGATGAAGCTCCAAAGATTGAGAATAGTCTTCCTCATCTTCATTTTCGACAGGATTGAATACAAACTCTGTGACCTCAGCCTCATCCTGTTCCTCTTTAATCTGTGGGTCAACCTGCTGGACGTCTGTGGGAAACACAAACATGAAAGGTTGAAGGAAACAGGCCTAAAGGTGAAGCAATCAGTTAGTAGTTATGTGGCAAAAATATATATTCATTATTTTACATATGAAAAAAATACACATGAACAATGGATGGATGGATGGATGTCATGCCAGTGACATCACACATTGTTGCTGTTACATGCAGTCATCATATGAATGAATGTCATATTAAGTTATTGTATGTTGAATTTTAAAAACAATAAATGGATTCATAATCTTAACTTTAGAGCTGTGCCTTATTATTTGCATTATATTGTAAATTTGTCCTTACTTATTCTTTCTTTCTTTTTTACCTTTGTGTGAAAACACATGTATCCTATTTTAACTGGCTGCTGCTGGCTGCAGTCGCCATTCATTCACCAGACAATAAAAGATATTTACATTAGACAAAAGGAAACCTGCTGGCATCAAAGCCTGTCATTGTGCATATTGGTGCAGTTTTGGGAGTCAAGCTGGGTGAATGTGGCTCTTTAAAAACACTTTTAGTGTTCAGTATGATTACAAAAGCGCTCAGTTAATTCAATCCGCCTACTTTTTACATTAAGACGCCAGATTTTAAAAATGTTGAAGATCTTTTTTTATTATTATTTTAACTTCATGAATCACCAGGCGATCATTTCACAAATCTAAAAGTATTGTTGGTCAACAGTATTACCGTCACTGCGTGTCGGTTCCTCCATTTCTGTTAATTGTATTTTCTCCGACGCTGAGACTTTCTGAGACCTTTTCTCTCCCTAACCTCCATCAGAAAAACAATCTGTTCCTCATCAATGTGTCTGACTCACTGTTTCCAGCTAGCAGGCGAGGCTAGGCTAGGCTAACTCTACGCGCTTCTGCTGCTTCCGGGAGAAAATAAAAATCTGATAAAACTTCACGAGGAGGATAAAAACAACATAAACACGTTATTAGTATATTTTCGGACACGCAAAAGGGTTGTTTGAGACCGATTCGCAGGACTTGCAGAATGAGCTCCAACGTGTTTACATAGCTACCGTCACTTCCGGTAGTGATTGAGTCCTTCAAAATAAAAGCTTGTGCGTCAACGGTTGCATTTACGGTTAGAATAAAATGCTCTGATTACGCTCTGGGTCAGATTAAAAGTACCTTTCCAAAGTAACTTATAAACGGGTACGTACTTTTTTACATTTATCTATTAAAATGTTTTTTTATGATGTATAATTATAATTTTAAGTGTTGTATTTTTATTTGCTGTAAACAGTAGCGCCTCCAGAAAATTTACATGGGTTGGACAGATGGGCCAATGAATATTTTAGGATGGCACACCTAAAATAATATATATATATAGCTGTCAGGATAGCAGGATAGCTCAATAGATAAGTCAGCAGTCTTTAACCCTACCCTCATCCTAGCAGCCCAGGAACAGGCCCTAAACCCCAGAGCAATTGAGGCCCAGATCTACCACACCAGACAAGATCCAAGGTGTGGGTTGTGCAAGGAGGCCCCTGAGACAGTCCAGCACATAACAGCAGGGTGCAAGATACTGGCAGGGAAAGAGTACATG
>CAEFZY010002276.1:0-45406 GCA_903066815.1 Brachyrhaphis roseni
GCTGGTTTGTAATCTATTAATAAAGTTTGACTGACCTATCTGACTGTTTTGTTGACATTCCCTTTAGCGCAGCTTCTTCTAATGGATGCATAACGTAACCCCAGCCTCTACTGTAGCGTCTATTCTATGCGCCTTATAATGCGGTACGCCTTATATATGAAAAAAGTTTTAAAATATGGCATTCATTGAAGGTGCGCCTTATAATGCGGTGCACCTTATAAAATACGGTATGTGTTTTCCAGGCATGAGATTTTACAGCACAATCAAGTAACTATGTTAACTTCAGTTGTCGAAAAAGTGCTATATGTATTAAATATGACTGAAAATAAAGTTTGCTTTAATTTATTGTCTTGAAATTGGGCCTCTATTGCTTTAAAATCTGCTTTTTCCAAAACTCCGCCTTCAAGAAGTCATCACATCGCTCCTCTGTTAACCCTTTAACAAAGTTTTTACCAGCGTTTCACTGAGAAGTAGCTCCTATAATGTGCTCAGCTGACAGGGCAGTCCCATCAGGTGGTTTGCTAATTGGTGTTGGCTAGTCTGAAGGAGCTGAGTCGCGAAAGCGTGGAAACTGCAGCTCAGAGGAGGAGCTGCGTCTTGAACGCGGGGCTAGGTGCACCCAGGCGTTTTGCGCAGCTGAATGGTTGCCATGGAGAGATTTAAGGATTTCTCAAAAATGCATTAAAGAATCAAGCCAAAATCTTGGGTATATTTTTGACGAGGGAATAACATAATAAGACGTAAAGCTCAAAAAAGTTGACTTTACGTAATGCAGCCCCTTTAAGAAATCTTCCCCACTCAAAGTTGCGATTCAGATCAGGTTCTGGTTGCTTGTTTACTTCTGATCTTCACTGCCAGCTCAGATCTAGTCGATTCCCAAGTCTAGATCCTCTCTGGAGCCCCCTGTCTTAAATGCTAACAGACGGTTTGTGGGAGTGTGTGAGAAAGCTATACTGGGACACAATGTGTGTAGTCTGTGTAAGGAACCACCCCCTCTCATATAGTGAGGAAAAGAGTGGGAGTTTCTGGCTAGTAAATCCTTTGCCCAAGTCGGCTCCGTCGTAGTTCCTTGCAACGCTCTCCTCCTGAACATCGCCATTAGGGAGCTCTTTCTCTGTCTTTCTCTCTCTCGCTGCCTTTATTTTGAATATATTATCATTCTGGCAACACTTCCAGCTCCTCATCGTTTGTCTCTTTTTCCATCTGTTTTGAATTCATGAAAACTTCATGAAAAGACCACGCCACGTCACTTTTTATGGGAAAATGCCCTGGCTATTTTTCAGGTGTGGTGGTTTAATTCCAGATGCATTCTGTTTTTATTGTCAGAAAAATGAATGTGCATTCAGTCCTAGTGAAGAAAAAAAGCAATATGATTAGTGGTGCATTAACAAAGGCTATCAATTTAATTTTCATGTTCGGCCATCGCTAGTGTCAATTATGCTCGCCTCGAACGAATTAATTAACTAGATTTGGATTGCACAAAGAAGTCCATCAAGGTAAATTAATATTGGCTTTGTTAATGTTAACACAACATTTACATAGCTTTGTGCGTCAATTAGGAGTTTCCACATTGTTGAAATTGCCCATTGAGTGCTATGTGCACATGCATATTTGCAGGTTTCCTGTAAAAACAAAAGCTTGGTCTACTTCCTGCCATCAAAGTCTTCCTTGGTGGGTAAAAAAAGCACAATTTTTATCAGGTGATACCTAACTGAACTTAGAATCTGATTCAAAACATTGAATTTCACGTTTAAGAGTAAAATAGCTTTTTAAACTGGTGACAAGTCACACGCTAACACAAGTTAATTGGCAAAACATTTGAAAATGTAAGAAAATCTTGAGATTCACTTTTAGACACCCTGTAAAATATTATTAAAAAAACTAAGAAAAGTAAGATATTTCTTTTAACCTTTTATTTAATCTGCTATCAAGAGAGGATTCTTTAAAGTTTATGCACCTAATATAAAAGTATGAATACAAATAACGCCGAATACTGCAAACTCCAGGTAACCGCCTATGAAGTCTGTGAACACTTAAAACCCCCTTTACAAAATGTTTAACCCTTTATGACCTAAGTTTCAAACGTCCGCCTGGATATTTTAGCTTATTTTAATTGAACACAGTTCTTTAAATGTCCTTTGAGTAAATATATTTGCTCATTTATGCATAACAACAGGAACTTTCAATATCTAGCTAATTATTTTCGTAAGTTACCGTCTATTAATAGAGTGCCACTCAGAATAATTTCAACCCCCGCTATGGTGGGGGTGAAATTACTGTAATAACCTGATAACCATTGGAATTTATCAGATTTGGCTTGATCGTTGGCGCTCCTTTCAGTCTGGAAACACCAACTGTGAATTACTGCGCACATTGGAAATCATCTTAGCACTGAAGAAGTTATTTGCGCCCAGTTTTGTATGTTTTACATATGCGCTACTAATTAAAATTTACAAATAGGCAGATTTGTGCCTTTTGTGGATCCACAAATATTGACTTTGCTATGGAAAAGATTTTTACCCCTCATCCTGTTACTCTTAACTATTTTGGAAGGGGTCAAACCTCTTCAACGCTATAATTCACAATGTAAATTTGGGGGGAATTCAATGTGACAGAACAAAACAAAGTAGTGCATAATTATAAAGTGACACAAAAATTATTGTTTTCAATACAAATACAAATCTGAAAAGTGTGACATGCACTTTATCTTTAGCTCTGTTTGTGTTAATATCCTTAAATAAAATCGTAACTGCCTGTGGAGGTCGCCTAATTAGTAAAAATTAGGCGACCTCCTAATTGGAAAATGAAGCAAACATGGACTTTTTTCATGTTGGATGTAAACTTTGAATATCAACAACAAACGTGTTATTATATTGCACACATTCAGAGCTTGTGATCTGTAAAGGAAGCAATATGTTAAATTTAATACAAGATCAATTTTGAGCTCAGTCCCCCTTTAGAGTTTCTAAAGAAAGCAAAAGAAAAATATATATTATTTGAAACACATTTTTCAGTCTTTTCTGACATTGACAACAGGATCTGTTAAAACACCTTTAGAGCTGTAAAATGCTCCCTGGGCTCTCTCCTCTGTAGGAGTTTTCTCAGCTGTCGCTTGGAGGTATCCTGTGATGATACTGTCACCTGCTGGGAGCATTTGGCCACATTCTCACTGTGTCTGTTTCCTGCAATTAGGGAAGCAATCTCTTCTTCGGCCAATCAGATTATGCCGTCCAGAGACAAACAAAGCAAATTGGCGAGGACTTCAAGCCAAGAAACACAGGGCTGGAATCAGGATTGGGAACACGGATGGAGGTAATATGGAGAATAATCAGGGATGCGCTGCAACAATAAAATATGCGTAAACTGTAGCCGATGATATTATTTACTGCTTAGAAATTAAATTTAATTTGATATTTTTTTTCTACACACAAGAAACGAGCATTTTTTTCTGCCATTATAGATGTTTTGAAGGATATATTGACATAAAATTGAGTTTATCTTGTCCAGTGCATAGTAATAAAGCAACATTTTTGTTTAGAAGTACGATATCAAACGCCTGTCACCTCTCTTGATGCCCTATAGCGGCAGGACTTGCCTAAAAACAGCGCAACTCACTAATCAGCAGCGTTTCCCCACCGGCTACCATCCAAAGTATCCATGGTAACCAACTGCTGCACTGACAAGTCAATGGCAACAGTTCCCACCACCTCCATTACAGCTGTAGATCAAAGACGATCTTCCAGCTGAGTTCAAAAATGTTTCTGTGTACCAGTGTTGTAGTACTCGAGACTGGTCTCAAGACCATTTTTTGATGGTGTCGGCCTCGTCTCGGACTCGACCGCATTTTGTCTCGGCATCGGGTCCGAGGACTCTGGATTTTATTTCAAGACCGCTCCAAGACATGCGCAGTGGTTTTCTTTGAGCGGGAGAAGATGTCTGTCTAGTCGTCAGTAAGGGAATTGCGCTCCATAAGTCATAAGAAATTCGATGGCGAGAGCTAATTCAGCAGCGCTTCGCTTTCACAGACGGTTTGGACTACGTCTAACTTTTTTTGTCACTTAGAAAAGAAGCTCAAAGAAAGTTAAGCTCCGTTGACGTGATGCTAGCAAATCTAGCTGTACAGAGACACATAAGCATTTGTGATGAAAAAAAAGTCACTTGTGTAGAAGTGTTGACTAACGTGTCGCATGTATGGGACAGCACTGTGTCCAAAAGTCTGCAATGTAGTGATGTGACATTCACGAACGATCCGAGTCTTCTGATCTTCTCTTCACTAAGAAGACAGGACTGGAGCCTCACTGAGAGCCGTTCTTTGTTCTTGTAATGCTCTGCAGCGGGGCGCTGGTCTTGTTTTTGACTCCATCTCGACTTCCCTTGGTCTTGGTCTTGACTTGGTCTCGGAGCCTAAAAGTCTTGGTCTCGTCTTGGTCTCGATACACTCTGGCGTTGGTCTTGTCTTGGTCTCGGGTTAGGTGGTCTTGACTACAACACTGCTGTGTACTTGGTCAAAACCAAACATACAGCAGTCTACAGAGGTCCATGCTTTATGTGTGGTTGTGTTGTGGTAAAAAATCTGTTTTGTTATCAAGCAACATTAGCATAAAAAAAAATGTGTGATGGCATTAATGCATGTCAGCTTAAATAGCTCTGCTGTTCAGTTTCAGTCTCCAAGCACACTGAATTCTGTACATCATCACTCTTTCAGCATGGTCAGCTCCCTTTCCCCTTCATACCAACCCATTCATTACCTACCAGACATCATTGGAGGTTTTGCTAAACTCAATCAACATCTGTATTGTTAACAAAGCCCATGAATAGACGTGCATGGAGCCACAACAATGGGAAAACATTTGTAGCCATTGTCAAACCCCTTTTTACATGATTATTATTATTGATTATTTGTACCTTCAAAGATGTTTTTACCTATTTGTGACACTTAAAAAGTTTCAGACATAGACAACCTGAGCAAAATCAACAACAAAAGTTTTCAAATGACGATGAAAGGTAGCGAAACAAACCTAAATGATCCCATTTAAAAAAAAAATTGCTTCCAAAATCTGACAACTTGTTTTACCTTTGATGGCAGAGTTGACGTTTGAAAAGAGATAAGAATAGCTGCTTTTCCATTAATTTTAAAATTGCCCAAATTGATATTACGGAAACATATTCGCTCAAGGAAAACGCAACAATTTCAAGAAAAATAAAAACAACACATCTTTAGATAAAAAAGTTTTTAGGTGTTTTTTTTTTTGGCTGTATCAAAATTAGTGTATTTCGCAAAACTGCAATGGAAACACTTTTTTCACATCACACGAGTCACGTGATCAACAACTGGATGTTATCAATTGCGGAAAAGACGAAAGAAAATGGTCAAAGGATAATGACGCAGCATTTTTTTAAATGACTCATTGCGTAAACAAACTTCTTCATGTGTAATTTAACTGCATTCATTATTTAATGGAAACGTCACAGTTACAAAATTTGCAGAATTCATTTAGTTACAGTAGAAGAATTTAGAACAAGAGAATCCTAAATAAGCAATACTGCAGCATCGCGATTAAAGACCTCATGTTTTTGGAGTCATTCAGAGATTAGATGTGTGCTCCTGATCAATATCTTGCTATATGATCCAGGTATGTTTAGTCAAGAACTGATATCCAGAGATTCTCCTTCAGAGCAGCATTCATGGTCCATTCAATTAAGGGAAGTTGTCCTGAAACAGCAAGCAATCTCCATGTTTGATTCACAGTGTGGTGCTTTTTTACTGTATTAGCTTAGCACCTTCCAAAAAGTTATTTGATTCCTCCGGGTGCAAAAGTGTTTTGCGAATGTGAGATGGGCCATTGCGTTGCTTTTGATCAACTGTTTTAACTTTGAAATTCTCCCATGCCTGCCATTTTTGCATAGTCTCTTCTTTATTGTTGAATCATAGGCATTGACATTAACAGGGGCAGGTGAGACTTGCAGTACTCTTAATATTGCTTGTCCCCAGTGGCGGCTGGTGGTGATATTTGAAGGGTGGGCTATATATATATATATATATAATTCCAAGTGCTATCACGTTATAATGTGATATGTATCTTGTTTAAACGTGATAGTTATCTTATTTTAAGATAACTGTCACGTTTAAACAAGATATGCATCACGTTATAACATGATAGTGCTCTGAATTTCTTTTCCTGCGTGATAGCAATGCGCTTCTGTAGCATCACACTGATAAAATCAAACAAGATACAACATGCTTTTAAATGAGGCTTACCTTATTTAAAGTCTGATGACTTTTCTGGGATGCAAAAAGGCTAAATAATGCTAACATTGCTCGCCATCGCACCTACTCAGTCTACGCCAAACCACGCCCGCACACACTCAAGCTCGAGGCAAGTCCATCCTGATTGGATGAATCCTGTGGCAGTGGGCTGGCCTTGGGCCAACCAAAATTAGCTCCAATGAGCCGCAAACTGAGGGGGCGTGGCTAAACGGCTGTCAATCATTCTGAGCTGTGACAGACGGTAACACTGAATGGGTCTGTCCGAAGTTAGCCCTTCGGAAAGACCCCAGGATTTTCCCCTGGTGGTTTGACACTAGGTTTGTTGAAAATTTAACAAAATGTGATACATTATTTCTAAAATGTATTTATTTTTAGGTATTTAATTTTAAGTTGTTTATTTTAACAACTTAATTGTAAATGTAGGGGAGGGCTTAGCCCTACTAGCCCACTTATACCAGCCGTCCCTGCTTGTCCCTCTTATGTAACCTCCTGGATCAGTTGTCGATGTGGGTGATGGTTGGCCAATCACCTGAGTTGGCCAACCCAACCAACCAACCAATGGAATGTTTTCTCCATTTCACAAATGGAGAAAATGTTCTGTGTTTTCTCCAGTTGTGGTTTGCTGGATTCCCACAATTGCAGAAATGGCTTTGTAATCTGTTCCAAACTGTTAGCTATCCTTGATTTTGTTTCTAATTTCTTCTTAAGGCAATAAGCTTTTGAGATCTTGTATGGAATTTGATGTCAGACAGGTACTGTTTAGGTGAGATTTCTTTGTTGTTTCCAACAATGTTGTTCTTAAGGAGGCGGTATTGTGTTTCCAGCAATATAGTGTCATTTTATAGCACAGTCTAGTAGCCATGTTACCTTTAGTTGTTGTATATATCAAATATGACTTATTTGCACAGATCCACTAGGTGTTTGCTAATTACCGCTGGCTAGTTTGAAGGAGCTGAGTGCAGGAGTTGCATAGGAGGGCTGCTTGGTGAAACTTGGAAGCTCCAGTGCAAAAGAAGAGCTTCATCCTTGAAGACGGAGGTAGTTATACCCAGGCGTTTCTCACAGCTGGATGATTGCCATGGAGATTCAAGGGTTTTTGATGAAGAAATGACATCATATAAACTCCAAAAAGTCAATTTTACATAATACTGCTATTTTTTCTGACAGTTTTTCATACAAATTATTTATTTAATTGAAATTCTCAAAGTGCTTCCCAGTCTTGGCTCTTCCTTGGACATAGAGTTATAGACACAATAGTCAACGGTTTTACCGTCAGTACTTTATAGCTGTGAAACAAAAAAAGTAACTTATTTGAGAAAACGGCCTGTAAGGTTAAATTATCCCATTCACAGCGTGTGTGTACTGAAGCTCTGCTGAGGTCAGCAAACATTATAGCCCTTTAAGAGCAAACAGGACCTTCACCCCAGCTCACTCCACAGCTGCTTTCAGTTAGGCCCTGAGGTCCCTCCAGCACCCCCACCCCAACCTTCACGATCTTGCTCCATCTCTCCTGCCCCTCAGCTTTCTGTTTTCTTGCCAGGACTGTAATCAAGCCTTCAGCTTGAGGCCGGGGCCTACCCCACTCCCAGCCAGAAAAGCTACCAACAGACAAAACTATGATAGAAACGAAGGACGCCGGGGTTTAGAGGGGTTCGGGGTGTGAGGTGATGGGCTTCAAACTTGCGCCTTACGTTGGCGGAGGACTTTGTTGTCCTGAATGCAAAAATGGAAGCATTTTGTGTGGCAAAATTTTAAAAGTCTTCCCAGTTAAATACGCCAACACAGAAGGAGAGCACATTTACAACTAATGAAAAACATGTGCTGCTCGAATTCCACTCATCTGATTATAGTCTTTGTTGCGCCGTTGGGGGCTTTTTTTTTTTTTTTTTGCAATTAGGAGCACGGTATACACAAGCGAGGTTTCTTCGAAGTTTTTATCACTCATCTGGGCCACCTTTGAGTCTTCCTCTACCTTTTTTTTTCTCGTGTGCTTTCCAGTGTCATTTTTCCATGGCTACAGGGGATGGTGCGGCGCCACCATGGCCATGTCCAAACAAACCAAACACCCTCCCACCCGCTCTATCTATCCCCTCCACTCCCCGAACCTCATCATATTCCTGAATACGACTCCCCTCTCGGATGACACGACTGCAACAGCAGCCCATTATTCTGGACAGCCTTTTGGTTTGCTCAAGGATGTGATGTTGTCAGGGCTTCCTTTCAAGGCTGGGTTCATATACTATCTGTCAAGGTTGTGCAAAAAAACAATGCAGAAGATCATTACGGAGATGCATAGCGCCAATCCTTTTTTCTTTTCTCTTTCTTCTTTGCATCTATAGAATTCTGTTACCTCTGAGTCAATTCACTGATGCTGATCAAGCTGTGAATTTACTGAGCAAAAGTAAATTTCCCATCAAAAAGATTAGTGGGAAAGTAAACGCAGTCGCACGCACAAAAACATTCCGAAGTTATATTCTCCCCACTTCAGAAGATCCTTCAGTATTTTTAGCATCTAAATATTTGTTTGCTTCCTTAAACCGAATTTAAATAAAATAGGTTCACTTTATTTTCTAAAGACATTTGTAAAGGAAAATCCATGGCAGGAAATCCACCCAAATCCTTGGAAAATCCAATAATATTTGCATAGAGCTTTAAACATGCAAAGTCCCCGCGTACGAATTAAGCTGGAAAGGAAAGCCCTGCTGGTTATGCATTAAAATGGATTGGAAGCAGGGGTTTGACTCCTACAGGTAAAAACCCCGGAGTGAATGATTCTGCACTTTGAGGCAGACAAAAACCCGCCAGAAATGTCCCTTCACCGCTGTCCAACTCCTCACCGCGCCGCAGGATAATCTGCTTGGCAATGCCGCACGCCGCCTGGTGACCCTCTCCAGTTTTCACGCCCACGTTTTGAATAGGGAAGACGAGCACAAAGAGTCCGCCTAATGCGTGAAACACAAGGCCACTGCGGATCCATAGGGGGCCGATATGCAGTCGGAGGAACGAGTCGGAGGCACAAACCTGGTCACAAAGGCCCACGGGAACGTAAAGTTGAAGAGAAAAAGACAGAAAAGCTTTTTTTTTGTTGTTGTTTGGTTTTCTTTCTAAATGAGTTTCTTCCAAGGCCAGTGCTGATTACAGGGCAAGGCCTGACACAATGTGCCTGTCAACTCGGGCAAAAACAAACATGGAATTTATAGCATATTAAGAATTCAACAGGCAATCTATTCAGGCAATTAATGGCGTATGAAAATAAGCTCTGTTGGCGTTGAAAGCACCCGCAACGTGAATGTAGGCCACGACTGTAGTGCGCTTTTGTTTTCCGCTGCTTCGCCCTTGAGGATCACAGTTCCAGAGCTCACACTCTTCACAAAGCTTCCCTGTGAGTATCACCCTCCCACTCCCACTTCCACCACCCCCCCACCACCACCATCTCGCTCCTCTTTTTGGAGTCTACTCTCTGGTAAACACACACAGCAAATCTACAATTACAGCTTCTCCTCTGTTTGTCCACAAAACCCGGTGAAGGTGAATTCTATTAGACCAAACATTGTTTGACACTGACAAATTATTTTATCATCGCAGGATTGGAAAATCGCACCGCGGTGAGTGAGCTGTCATCTGACTGCTGGAACAAGCCCACTGGAACGGGGGTTAGACTTAAACGCAGCGTCCAGACACTTTTTGCGAAACTTTGTAAATTACCGGACACTCAGTTTGATTAAAAACCTAAAGTAACTCTAGTATGTTTTGTAAATCTTGTCTAATTATAGGGGTTTGGCAGAAATGTTGATTCTGTTGCTAAATGATGAGTTATGACCACAAGATTCACACACACAGACAGAGGCAGAGAGAAGGAAACAAGAGAAAGGCCTCGGGGCCTTCGAGTTCTCTAAGGTGAGCTATGGCCTCAAACGTGTACAGTTTGTACTCCCAACACATTCCTCTCATATTTGTAATGCGACGGATGATGCTAGACACAGAGCTGTGCTGCTGCAGAATATCTTAACCTTAACAGCGTTTAGATCCAGGTTTTCATATAAATGTAAAAAAAAATGTGCCGTGCCCTTTTTTTTTTATTTCTCACTGCCATCAAATCAAATCAAACCTTTTCTACTTTAAGTAGAAATACTTCAGCATTCTTCAAATTTAGAATATTTACGCTTTATTATGAGAATTTCTAATCTAAACTGCATGACCTGCTCAGGTACTTTTTGAATCCTTCTACAAGCTTTGCACAGCTGGCATTTTTGCCCTTTCCTCTTGATAAAACCGCTGTAACTGAGTTGGGTTTGTTGACTACACACATTTTCCATGAGACTGAGATCAAGTCTTTGTGTTGGCCTCTTTAAAATGTTGACTCTGTTGCTTTTAAGCCACTTTATAAGTAATTAGATTTCAAGTTTAGGTTCAGTTGGTTGACGTATGTGTGCACAAGCTTGAACTTTCATCCTGATGCCTTCAGACTTTCCTTTCAGTATTTCCTCTTGATGTTCTCTTGCCTAATAATTGCTCTCTATTTTGTGAAGTGCACCAGCCCCTCCTGCAGCAAAACACTAACACACCATGATGCTGCCACTTCCATGTGTTAAACCTATTTTCAAATCCTTAAAAAACCGATCCTACAAATAGGACTTGAAAGTAAGGACACTTATGAAATCTTAATTTCTTAATGAATTCATGCTCTAAATCATAGGCTTAGCATTTCCTGCACTATAAAATGTGTTTGTAAAACCCGTTTTCATATTTAAAGCTGCTTTTTAGAATTTAACAGCTGCACATTTTATAAGTTTTGGAGTTTGTATCAGCTGGTATGCCATTTGAAAACCACATTGATTAAAAAAACAGTTAAACTAAAAAGGTTGGTATAACACTCTTCTTACATGCATTTATTTATTGGAATAGGTTTAACTAATGTTTTAGAAGTGTAACTTTAGCAATGCAATGAACCTTTAAGGTTTAATACACTTAAAATCGTTAAATTCATACCTTATTAAATTGTTGTTCATTTTGTTAATCTGATTTGTCCTCCCATGTTAAAATGAAACAATGTTAATAAACAAAATGTACTGAAATAGTAAAAGTAAAATTTGTCTTTTTAAGTTTAAAATGATTACTAAAGCAATAGCTTCAGTTAAAAGTACAATGCATTACCAAAATAAAGAAGCAAATGTTCATGGAATTTAATCATTTTTGAACGTTACATTTCAAAACCAATATGCTTAATTAAAACTTTAAACGAAGTTAATGACAGATATCTAATACTCTCCAAAATTCATTTTTACAGTGCAGTTCAGTGAGTAGTTGGCAGTAGATCAAAAGCAATATATTGTTTATAAAAAATAGAATTAGAATCATGGTGATATTAAAACACATACAACCCAAAAAATAAATTGCAACTGTTTATTAGTCAGTGCGACTAATTCAGAAACACACTCAAAAAGATTGAGAACATGTTGTGAGGAACGTGGACGAATTAAGTTTTAAAATAATAATAATAATAATAAAAAAAATCATCTCAACTGTTTGGATTAAAAGAAAAGAAAAATCTGGCTCTATTTTACATTATACCCTAACTTTCACTGCACTAAAGATGGGAGAATATGTATTTATTTCTTGAGTAGCTAAAATGTGATGCCTGTGCCTAATTAGGCTTTTTATTAAATAAAGAATTGTGGATATTATAAGGAGCTTAAAATACAAACTTAGTACTCAATGAAACCTGAGAACGCACCATAAAATAATTAACTAGAAAACATCCTTTCTGCGCAACTCCATATCAAATATATGCTTCTTTAATTATATAGAAAATAGTAAGAAAGAGAAAAAAAATAAGAAAAAGTTTCAAATGTACTTTCCTAACAGCATGGGGTCTGCATAAACATTTCAAAGCCACTGCCATATTCTCTAGAAAATAGCATCTGCATCATACATCTGCATTTGGAGGATGGGTGAGGAAGGTAGTGGTACGCCCAAATTGACTCCAGGGTGACAAGCCAATTATTCTCAGTTTCCACACTGAGAAAAACATTCCAGCAGATAGACGTTTTACACACAGAGGTGCAGAGCGCATGTGCGCAACAAATGTGCAGTCGTAATAACTTTCAGGGTGGATGATAATTTGCAAGCAAGCGGCTAAGATGACAGCATTTATGTGTTGCACAATGGATTCCCCTCACACTCGTTGAGGCCATCTTTCAGTGCGTTGTTTTTTTTTCTTTCAATTTTCACTTTAGCAAAAATAAAACTATTCAAGCTGGAGCAGAGTAGAAATTGATTTCAAACTTTTTTCCCCCTCTGCATTGAATTGGGAATAAAACACTGAAGTTGAGCAGCTGAACTCCTCGCCTAACATTTAGAGTATGTTTTAAAAATTGGTGCTGCTACAAAGTAACTTAAGTGTTACATGATTAAAAAATATATCTTCATAAAATCTCAAATTAGCCAAATTATATATTTTTTTGTAATCTACTCTAAAAAAAAAAGTTTGTGAAACAAAAGACAAAAAAAAATTATTTAGAAGCAGTGGCAGCACTAAAGAGGAGTATAAGTGGGGCAGTGCCTACCTTTAAAAAAATTAATAAATTGCATGGTCCTCCAGTGAGACGATGTCAAAGTTCCAGGTACACAATGTACATGCTTTTGGGGAAATATGACTTTAAGAAAAGATTTCTAAAAAGTTGTATTTATTATTTAATCAATCAATAATAATTATGCATGCGATATATTTTGTCATGTAGCATCTTTATGTATACGAATTTGGGGTAGATGATTTCTGACAAGTTTTTACTTAACATTTCAGTTATTTAATCAATCAGTTATAGCTATGCATGTGATCATTTTTGTCATTCATACTCATGCTACATTTTTATGTCTTCCATTAACACCTGACTCCAACCCCACACCACCCCATCCTAGCATTATTACAATTCTGAAGTGGCTCGAGGTTTTGGTGTTCCACTCTACAATTGCACTTTGTCTCCAACTGGCTAACTCTTTGATAACTTTCTGGAAGCGCCTCCTGCTTTGAGGATCTAAAAAGTCAATACTAGAACTAAAGCGGCATAAAATAAGTGAATTTAGAAAGTCTTCTTGTGGGTTTTTAGGCTGCAGCAGAGAGAAAGGCGGGTAAACAATGGGGAGCCATACTGTAAACTTGTGGTCATGGTGAAGCTTTGACAGCTAAGGAGTTCCTCCTTACGATCTGCATGTGTATATCACGGTTGTTTTTGCTGTATATCCACTGCTGGTCACAGTGAATTTACAGCTTAAGGTGAAACATAAAACCGTTTCACCTTAAGCTAATCAAACCAGCCCCATCAACCAAATATCACAGGAAGGTTAATGTTGGACAACAGTTAGCAGCTTCTCTCTCTCTCTTTTTTTTTTTTTTTTACTTATGCAGAACGCAGAGACCATAAATGTATATCTCAAATCACCCCATTGCAAGCATGGCCCATTAGAGGAAGCATATTTCATTTTCCCAGTGCCAGCTTCACACATTTACAGATGAGACCACAAAGATTCATGCTTGAACGACACAAAGTGATCATTTTAGCTCCTCACATGTGCACGACATTAGTTGCACATGTTGTATCCTCATAAAAAAAAAAAAACAGATTCTCAAGGAGAGTTTGTCGCAGATTAGCACAGTATACATCGCAGACCACCGATGCCTCCCTGACATGTGACCAAAATTAATCAGATTTAGATTCAAGTGATCAAATTGTAATTAATCATGTGAAGAGGGAAATGATCCTTGACGCAGCTCCAGCTGCGAGATGCCTCTGTTTGTTCCCGCGTGCCCCCTCTTACAGGGGGTCCACCGGGGCTACATTAAGAGGCTTTGTGCCAATGTCACCTAAATTACAGTCACTTAACACAACAGATGTACTGAATGTCGAGCAAATGATGTGCTCGGGTTGGGGCAGTGCATTCGCATGCATGGAATAAATTTTACCCAATGAATCAAATGTGTTTTTGTTGCCTCCTCCCCTCCCACCCCTCCACCCCCCCTTCAACACCCTCATCTCAGGGTGAATTTGCATTTAACTATACACATAGCATGCGCCACTAACCCACACTGTCTCGCGTCTCGGTCTCGATGCGGCTCCGCCGATGGCTCCTTTATTTGATGGCCTTTACAGTTTCCGCCGCAGCTTCATCATCGGTAAATTAAGCGTATTTATTTCAGTGCATCAGTTTGAGGAGATTTCCTCCGCACTTATAGACTCAGCAGTGGATGTGCCAGACGAGCTTAGTTCAGAAGATTATTTTCTTCTTTGTGTGTCAGGCTCGTCAGCAGAGGCACAGGCAGATACAGGTATTCAGATGGGAGCCAACGTGGACTGGGCCATTGTGCTTTTTCTGCATACAGGAGCAGAGCATTCTGGCATCGCAGGTATAAAAAGGGGGGGACAAAAACCCAGGGTTGCAGGCACAAATTACATTCATCAAGTTTATCAATAGCAAGGCGAGATTTAAGCCAACGAGCTCGCCCCGCAACACCTCCTCTCCATCCTCCGTAAGTACGTCTTTCAATGCCCCAAGTTAATTCTGCATACACTCAGAGAATTGATCCACTCACAATTATGCCTCCTTGGATGGATATGTTATGAAACCAACACAGCTACAGCTACCACTCTGGCAACAATCCCCAAACATGAGTAAAAAAAGAAAAATCTCATTTCCATGCATAAACGCTAAAGCGATGCCTTTACTAGACCCTCTTTTGTGCGATAGAGGGAATTTATAGGCCGTCTAAGAGATGACACCCTTCACCAGCTTGAAATTGTACTTCTTTTGGGAGAAAGAGAAAACTAAGAGGAGATATATTCTGGAAAAATCATAAGCTATTATGCTCCAGAAAGGGTTTACGGGGCGGGGCGTGTATCCGCATAAAGCACTGCCGAGAACCTCCAGCAAATTACCCCGCAGGCCTGCGAGGAGGGGGAAATATCACTAATTGCCCTCCATTCTGTCAGGTCAATTGACTCTAATTGGAAAAATAATAAAAAAGCATACTACCCCGGGAGCTGCAGGCTCGGCAAAACGGCGGGGTCCTTTTTGGAAGGAAAGCAAAGAAGGGTGGAAAAAAAGTCAAAATTCCTCATTGCAAAAATGCCATCTGAAATCTATCTCTGCAGGGTTTTTTTGCCATTCCTCCCTCAAAGACGATTTTTAGCATGCCTTCCTTCTGCCACTTCGTTGTAATTACAGGAAAAAGGGGCACCGGTTTTCATTGGAAGTGAGTGCTATGAAATGATACGTGATTAGGCATTAATGTTCATAATCCGGTTCTTTTTACACCTTAATGGCGCGATCTGCAATAGTAATTGAGTGAAAAAGTGTCTGTAGCCTTGTGTGAATGGGGAGGGGGTGATGATGTTGGAGAAGGGATGGGGGGGTGGTAGGTGAGGTCTCTTGGTCAGCTTCTATTGAATCATCTCCCCAGAGAGCGCAGCAATTTGGAGTCAAATGAGCGTAGTGGGTAGGCTAGGCCACCTACAACCATTTGAATGTACAGTGTGAGAACAAGGAGGTATTGAATATGAGTTACGCCCCAGGTGTTGGCAGACAGGAGGGAATAGAGTTAATCTACTATCTACATTACTAAATTATTGGAGATGAATGTCTCTGCTAATATAATCTCCCGCCCTGGGGGGGGGCATGATCCCAAGATTATGGATCTGACTCAGTATTTATTGTTAATATTCACTGCTTTTGCTTGCTCAAAAGTTTTAATTTTGTTCTTATGACAAACCGAAAGAAAGTTCCCACTTGACAAAACTACAAGTATATATAAAATGTTTTTGTTTTTAAGTTGCCAATTTGTGCCTCCATCTGCTGCCCTGCTATTTTATACAGTCAGGTGACCATCAAAACTCCCCCATTAAAATAACATTTCCATCTTTATTTGCATTTCATGCAATTGCAGGTGCTTGCAATTAATTCACTGGCATGTAAGGCTGCTGGTTGACAAAGACGTTCCCGGGTGAGACCTGCTGGCACACCGCTCGTTAGCAACGCCTTGCCCCAAGAGACAAACTTGGGGGTAAAAGAATGACAAGCCCTGCAAGCACACAGCCCCATTGCCAAACAGCACACCCACCTGCTTATGATCAATGAAACTTGACTGTATACTATCTCCGCATTCCACGCCAGCCACTGATGAAAGGCCTCATCGTTAGTGACCGGCTTTGATCGGCTCATCGCCTGTTTTGAAATGTAAATTGACGGGAAAAAGGAAAGGGCTCGGTGAAGGAGTGGCACAGAGAGGAGAAAGGGGGACCCTACCCTCTGGGGAGATTAACGTCACCTCAGTCAGACATATGTCAAGTGGGGCTTGATGAATCTTGGGGAAAAAGAAGAAAAAAAAAGTATGAAAAAAGGGGGAGCGCGAGGAAAGAAAGCCCTTTCTCTTTCCTTCTCACCTCCTCCTGCACATCCCTGCCTCTCAGATCATCATCTCCCGCCCTTATTCTGTCAACGCCCTTCTTGATGGTTACTGTCAGAGGTGCGCATCTCTTTTGTAGTTCGATGTTTTGCTGCTGCCACAGCGGAGATGCTTCCTTCCTCTGCATATGCACAAGTAAGCAGGGAAAATCGTGGGAGGGGATTGGGAATGGGGTCTGAATGGGAGGGTGGGGTGGCGGTAGGCGAGGATGCCTGTAGTATCTGCTCATCATGACACACCTTTGAGTATCAAACACCAAAAAGGGCAGACGGAATGCATTGAGAAGAGTATTGAGGGAAGGATTGTGAAATTGAGGAATGTGTGGACATTGGGGACGTGTTAACCTTTTAAGCTTGTAAACCCAACCAAGAAGAGAGACACAAGTCATGGATGGATGACTTGGTCTATAAAAAGGATGCGTCTCTTGCCACAGATGGGCGGAGGTGTCAACTTCTTGATTCCATCCTGCATCTGTCTCCTTGTGCCTGAAAAGGCCGTTGCATCATTTGAAGTGACGATAAAATAGAATAACTAAATAATGTCCCAGCAGGAGACGGATTGCAGAGATGATACAATGCACGGGCCTCGCAAACTAATGGCCAGCTGTCTTCTAATGAGGCCTGCTGATCACGGCCCCCTTACAATGTTGTCACCACCATTGAGGAATATCATCCGGGGTGGTGGGGAGGGGGGTGCAGAGGTAGCGGATAAGGGTGGGACTGTCCCTCTCTTGCAGCACACCCCCCCCTCAAGCCCTCCATCACCACTACTGAGCACTGAAACCCTCTCAGTTAACGAACTGTGAGCCGTCTAATTAGAGCTCAAAAATTCATGAGGGTTCTCATTAATATTGAATATCTGTTGTGGGCCACGACTTCAAAATAAGCACTTGCATATGCAGATGGAAGGTGAGAGAGGAGGAAGGCGAGAAAGAGCGAAGATGGGAGCGAGCGCACCGAGCCCCAACCGAGGCAAAGGTATAGGTGGAGGGAAGGAGGTAGAGATGATCTAAAGGCGTAGGGAGTGGGAAGTACATAAAAAGAAGGGTGACGGACTGGGAGACTGACGAGTAGATAACACGTAAGGAGAGCAAAAAGGAGGAAAGGGGGGGAGATGGAACAGGATGAAGAAAAAGTGAAGGACCCCAGAGACCTGTACCTGTGGAGAAGAGTTGTAACGTCGGAGGACTCTCCTGGGAGAATATGCATGGTCTCTAATGAGGAGGGTGGAGTGCAATGGTGAAGAATAACAAGAAAAGAAGAAAAAAAAACGAAAGAAAAATAACATCTTGCTCTTAATCCCTCGCTGAGAGGGGAAACTCTTTTAAGCAGGTACGGAGATGTATCACTTTTCAAGTCCCTCACTCCTTCTGTTTTACCCTGAATAAGGGTACACGGATAAAAGATACAGTCATTTGAAGATTGTCTGCTACCAACAACCATCATTTGCCTTTGAGATAATTCCGGTTATTCCACTTCAGATTTAGAGGCATATGGGTAAGACGGAGGAGGGGGATACACTACATTAACTATATGTCACCCTCTCTGGAAGACATCAAGAAAGTCATTTCATGGTAAAAATACAGGCACAAAAACATTTTCTGCTGTTATCACTAGTGGAAGAAGGGGGTTTTTTATTATTATTTTTGTATCACTGCAACAAAACCTCTTAGAGGAATTGTAATGGGGAGTTAATCCAAGCACTCAAGACTCAGGTCATCAGACTTGAAGACTAAGTCCACACTTGTACTAGTTGTTATCAACTGAATCCTACTATCGCCCTTTCACCAATGAGAGTTCTGAAGTTCTTTGCTCAAATGATTCATTGAATGCTACTTAATGTGGGGACTCACGCCGACCATGCAGAGTTGAACCATCGGACGCAGCTCTAATTGGAGCAGACACATGTTTAAGCCTAACAGCTAGAAGGTTCCCAGCTAAATGTTTGACAGTGGTCTTTATGTTTGGAGTTGATATGTTCTTCCTGTGCGTGCGTGGGCTTTCCCTGAGTACTCTCTCTGCCTTCTTCCCATCATCCAAAAACTTGCTTGATAGGTGATCTGAATTGCCCTTAGGTGTGAGTGTGCAGGTCTGCTTGTCTCGTTTGCCTCTCTGTTGGCAGACTTCTTTGCGATCCGAGAAGTACGTTAAAAAAACTCAACAACCCGTTCTGGATCATCAGCTGGATTTATGGTTTAGAATCTGATGGTATTGAGACTTACAATTTCCAACTTTATCTCCTTACTGCAGCCTAAATGCAAGCTCCTTGGAAGGCAATAGAACTTTTTGAGGCAAGTGTCTTTAACATACACCCCTACTGAGAATTTTCTGAGTTCTTTTTAACAAAATTAGATTCAAAAAAAGGTTTACAGTGCCTTGCAAAAGTATTTACGCTCCTCCTATATTTTGCTGCACACTTTAGTGCATTTTTTGGGGATTTTAAGTGGCCAAAATCAAGTAGTTCACATTTGTGAAGTGGAAGGGAAAGGATTTTTTTTTTTTTTTCAGGATTTATAATAAATGAAAAATATTAAGTGTGGCATGCATTTGAGTCAAAGCCATTTTTCTGTGGTGCTTCTAAATAAAATCCAATGTAACCAGTCGCCTTCACTAGAGTAATCATCAGCAAAAACCTGTTTGAATTTGCAAAATATGACTAAGGCAGAGGCTAACATTGTAGCATTACCACTTGATCAGGGTCTGAGTTCAGCACCCCGATTCATTTCTAATCTGATGTTAAGCATTATTTTTTTGCAGTACCACATCCAAACCTAGTCTTAATTAAATACATTGATTTTTACATGAAGTAATTGTTTTTGATTAAAAATTGTGATTTCAAGCAAACGTTAGCTAGAAGATGTTGCATAAGGCCACTTTTGCAGTGGATAACTGTGATATGGCCTCCAAATATGCCTTGTGTTCAGCAAATTTGGAACCAGCTTGTTTCCTCTCAGACTGTAGAGGACAGATACCTCTTACTGTGTGCTACACGTAAGAGGTATCTGCATTTTCACTAATAGTTTAAACCTTCTTATGGATGAGGAAATGACATTAGCACTTTCATCTGTTCATCAGTAGCATGCAAGGATCCAAATGAAAGGTAAACCGTAAATGCATTATTTTTCATAATTCAAGTGGTTCATTAAGAAGAAACAGCTAAACAAAATGAAAAATCTGAGTTTTTGCTGATCATTGTTATTGACTCATACTGAAACTGAGAGCTGAAGTAGGCAATAATTAGAATATTTTTTTTTTTACCTATACCCTTTGAACGATGTCATACTTTTTTCTTCTCCTGCCTTAGTCCAAAATATGGTTCTGGGATTTTTCTTTGACAGCTCAACAAATACACCTTGAGTTGAAAAATGCTGAAAACCTCAAATTTTCCCCCAGTCTCCAATTATCCAGCAAATTCGAGTGTATGCACGATTTGGAGGTGCGTGGACTACTGTCCAGTTGGGAGCCCAGTTTCAGTGCATTCAAACTTGTACATGCGGGCCTTGACAGGGTGCACCAGTTTTGTAATGGATAGTGGACTGTTTGTAGTAGTTGCTTGATGAGATTTTGATTGAATCCAGAGAAGTCAAGGGTACACAGCAGCGTGGGTGTTGAAACAATAATATACTTGGAGCACTGCCTGCCTGGTCTCTGTGTGATGAGGTTTTAGCTTTGGTATGAGGCCATCGTACCGGCTAGTTCAATGCCCAGATAGGCTACCAATGTAATAAAAGACAACCAATAAGGGAAAACCTTCAAGATCCATCTTAAATAATTAGAATCGTTTTACATTCACACCAGCCCTGTTTAGTCCACTTTTAAATTTTTGTTTGCGGAGGTGTGATTGCGTAACCGAATTTTGATGCGGTCTGACCGAGTATGGGGATTCAAGCGGACCATAGACCGCTCCAAAAGCAGGAAGCAGATTGCTGCGAAGAGCATTCTGGGTAAATACAACCCAAACAATCATGCTAGTCTAGTATTAGCTGGATGTGTCCTTTTACCAAGAGAAATTCTATAACCACTAGAATCTGATGCTGCTTAATTTTTGTTTACATTTTGTAAAGAAGGAAGTTGTGCTCATGTCTTCTTTGGATGTTTTCCTGTTGTTTCCTTCAGTGGTTCTTGGGGCAGCACCACCACAGGTGAGGAGGGGAACAGGTTTTTCAAATAATTTGATTGTTTGACACAGAAAGCGAACCACATCAGCTGAAAATGTTGCAATTTTTGTTCCCAATCAAACCGAGTCTACTGGACCACCAGGTTTGAATATCAATGTTCTTGTTGACTCTTATCACTATTCTGTGATTTTTAACACTGTTTAAAGGGGCCTATGAAAAGAAATTCAGACATGCAATATTCTTTTTGAAGAACATACACTGCTAAACGACTCTAACACTGAAATGCATTCTTTATTAATGAGTCTTCTTGCACACCTACAAGCATGGTTGGCAGCATAAACGAACACACATGTGGACAAATCAGCTCCGGCAGCTGTTAGCCCATGTGTCCTCTGCTCTTTGCTCCCGTCCGTGTGTGTATGTGTTGTGTTTGTCAGTGAGGTGACTCCGTGGGCCCTATATGAGCACTTCTTCTTAATGCGTCTGGGAGGTCCGGGCAAGTCGATGACTTTGAAGGGCGTGGATGTGAACGCAGTGAGAGATTTATAGGCTTCAGCCAGGATCACTCTCTTTTTCTGGTGCCAAGCTAAGCAGTAGCATAATTAAAACCTCAGAGGAATCCTTTTGAAGTCAACAATGGGCTCTTAGGCAAACCTTAATGCAAATACGCATACTGTACCCAAACACACACTCACACACACTGGAGTCATGCACACACTTGTACTCCAATCTCTGCTCTCACTTGGCAGCGAAACACATGCGGCCACACACACTCCTATGCTATATGTCCATGTATCTTCGCTCTGGCAAGATAGGAGGGGGTAGATTTGATTAGAGATGTATTTGTTGTCGAGGAGGAAATTTATTTCAACAGCCAGTTGCAGGTACATTCATACAACACAGTTATTACTTTGGCACATAATTTGACACAGGCCAGCATGCCATCACAGAGGGAATGTGCTCATAACAAGAAGACATAGTTGCAGGGGGGAAAAAAAGCAGTCCAGGGTGTTGACAACATGTGGGGCAAAATTATGCATCGATAGTAATCCGAGTGAGTGCATACAGTGAGAAACCACGTTTGCCCAAACATTCCCCTTCGGTGTGCGCTAACATTGGTTTTCACTTGCGTGAACACACACACACAGGCGTGTACTGTATGGAACAATTACTCACATTAAACACCAACAGATGCCATTTTGATTAAATCTGACCGCACAAACACAAATGGAGGCGAGCAGGTCTGCGTCAAGCGCTCCCAGAGCATATGCCATGCAGGTCGTCAGGAGCCCGGGAAACGAGAGCAGGATCTGAAGCCGCCTGCTGTTGTTGCCGTGCTGACAACACGCCACGGAAAAACACGCTCTGAGCCCCGAGATGGCGCAGGATCCTGACCTACCATCCGGCCCCCACAGATTTTGCCCCAAAGCAGTGAGGGATTGTAAACACAGACAAACTCTTGACCTTGTTAGGTGAAGAATATTGTGTAGATGAGTAATTTCTTCTTTTTTTTTCTCTCCCCACATTTGTTCTTCAGATCAAAGTAAAAAAAAAAAAATATCTAGATTTTTGCTTCATCCCAAGTTGGTGAAGCCAGGATAGATTCATACCCCCAACCAACGGCAGCACAGATTAAAAGTATTGGGCCTTGTAATATGATCTCGGTGGGAGTTCACAATGCGAGTTAACTCGCTCTTTAGAGGGAGTGCAGGAGAATAATAATAAATGTGCGATCCTTATCTTGCATTGCCCATAACCCGTGCAGGCATGGTGGTGGCATGCATCGATAAACTCATAAACAAACTGTAATTACTTGCCCATTAGAGTCAGACCCTCACAAACACGGGCTCATAATCCGTACACAGGAGGCATACAGGCTTGTTGCTCATTTTCATACAACCCACTGAGCGAAAAAGTGGAGCAAAATACTTAATGATTTGTGACTCGGGGACAAACAAACCATTTCGATATAAGAGGCTTACACGCTCTCAAAAGAGACGTTGCGCGGGCTCATCTGTGCACGCTCGGCCTGAGTTTGAGTCTGAGTGCAGCTTCTTTTATAGGAGGAAGTGATCAAAAGCAAATATCCATATATTCTTCGACCCAGGGTGATAATAGAGATGTGCTCAAATGAAATGCGTAAGTGTGACTACATAAGCTGAAGGCTTTAGATGGTGATTTGTCCAGTGAAGAGGAGGAATTCAGGAGAAATGCTGCCTTCGAGCAGTACATTAGAGACCTATCAGACCGGTATCTTACCCAGAGATTTAAAAGCGTATTGTGACTTTTTTTCCTTCTATTTTTGTAATCTTGAATAATGCTATGGTGTCTACACTAACACAATTTCACTCACCTGGAATGCTGGATGCTTTAAACAGCATGTGTAATTGACATCTTCCTTTTCTTTCTAATTAGGATAGGAGGCTAATTATCTGCTATCTTGAGGTCACCCATAGAAGAGTGAAATCAATGCATCAACATTTAACAGGATGAAGCTGAAATCAAACCCCAACTTTCTCCTGTCCTTGACCCACTGAGTCAAGGACAGGAGAAACTGATCGACCAATCAGAAGTGAACTTTGGGCAATGGGAAACCACTGAACATATATAAATCTTTCCACTGAATAAGTAAACAGTCTCAAACAAAAATCTGGACAAATCAATGACCAGTGTTTAAATGTACAATTACTTAGAAATTATATGAGTTTTTCCATACTTTTGTACTCATTGACAGGCATTTGTAAAAACACCTTTACGCTTAATAAATTAGTAGCGTCATATGCTTCTAATTATTTGGAACTTTGTTGCCAGAGTTGCTTTGGTGAAGCCAATGGTTCTATGGGTTCATTTTGAAGGGACCTGGAGAAAATAACTTTTTACAGATGGAAGTTCAAATCCAAGTAACACAGACCTTGCCATATCCGTCTATGGTTAATTTCTTCACAACAGGATCCTGTTTTGGCCCAGAATATAAGCAAATCATCTAAGCAAATCATCTCCGCACAAGTTTTCCCGACAACAATCTTGTTCTTTGAAATGAACCCAAATGGGGGGCTGTTTGTTTCCTCCCCACCCTTTATGTCTAGACACTAGCCACGGTGTCTCTTGACAGTCCTGACCATGCACGACTCAGAGACAAACCTTAGTCCAGAGGGATTGATGGTGGGATCCTTTAGTTCATTCATTATACGAGGCACAGTCTCACGCTGAGACTCCGCGCTGCTCTGCAAACCTAACCAGGAGCTCCAGTGACTTTTCTGTGACATTTTGGACATTAATATTGCAGGGATTTCTTAGATCCTCTCCCCACACCCTCGTGTCTTCTCCTTGAATCCTTTAAAGGTGCTGGTCAGGTCCTCTAACCTGGACTAGCTCGTATTCAGCGTTTCACCCGCCTTCCAGTTGGACATAAAGGCAACGCTATGATCCGCTCAGACTCTGTGTGTATTTGTATATTTTTGCCTTGTGTGTACTAGTTAAATTTATCTCACTCCTACCCTTTCAGTGGACTCTGTGATCAAGCAGATCAGGGCCCAATCTAGCTCCGTGTTTCTCTGTGGTGACATTTTGCCAAACCACAGGCAATCTAGTCCCCCCTGAATCCCCCCCACACCCCTAAGCCCATGTTTATTCAAAAGCCAGGTCTGGAGACAGCTTGAGTCTTTTAAGTGAAAATAAAACTTCATCCAAAGAGCATGGGTCCATTTGGTAACAGGAAGTGTGAAGATAGAGGAAAAATAAATAAATCAGCGAGCTTTGCAAAAGAAGAAAGTTGTGCACAAATAGCATCTAATCTCAGTTGGTTTATTTAGCTGCAGTTGCAAAAAGTTTAGCTGTTGTCTTTAAAAGTTATTTTTGGATTCACAAAGGAACTGAATTGATTATCATTACAGTTTCTTAAAATATGTTTTTTTATGGGATTTACAACAAATATGTACATAGAGGGAATTGTGTGTAATTCCAAAAGCATCAATGTGTTTAGTTTCAATAACAGGATGATTGACCAGATGAAATGTTCAGTTTGTTAAAACTAATTTTTTACATTTTTTTAACCAACTTTTCAATGCCAGTTTTTCTGCCCCGTTTTTTTTTTAAATTTTTTAATTTTTTTTATTTTAAAGAAGCTACATAAAGTTATGGTCACAAATGAATTTTGTCAAATCATAGATCACACTGTACGAACTACACACACAATTCTCAAATATGCAAACATGAATTCCATGGATATCATCAATAATTGCTTCTCAGTAAGTTGTGTAGCCTTTAACAAGTTTTTGGATTAATTTGCTTAGACATCTGAGAATGTCTCCAGTCAGAAGAGATAAATTAAATAACTTATTTTACCAGAATTGACTTATAAAGACTTTTTGAAGGAGGGATTTCAGAAAGAGCAGGAGTTTTTAAAGAGACAGAGGCCCAATTTCAAGGTATTAAATTACAAAGTCTAATTTTTTTAAAGTTGTTTGACATATACATCTTGTAACAACTGAAGGTAACAGTTACTTGATTGTGGTACAAAATGGGACTATGTTACTGGGAAAAAAATATAACTTCCTGATTTGCTCTGATTTCAGTCTTATTGAAATGTTGTACACTGTGCTTAAAATGGGGCTAAGCCAGGAAACCAAACAATTTAAACATTAAGAAGAGTTGTTAAATTTTCATCATGCCAAAAGAAACTCATCCAAATATTAATGAGGGTATGTATATTTTTGAGTTTGTACCTATAATTTGGTGTGGATTAAAAAAAAGACCTCTATTCTTGTAAAACACTCCTTCCACAGTGTCTACAGACGCCTCAAATCCTTGCTGCTGATGCTGATCATGAGCGTATGTAAACTTCTGACCACTGCATCAGATTAGCTTCAGGATTGAGCATTTCAAATACAAAATTACTGTATAATCCTTAAGACCCTAACATAGCCTTTGCAGATATTTAGCTCTCCAAACATTTGATGGACCCATACTGAAAAAAGACAAAGAAAACATGAGTCGATTTTAAAATGTTGAAGAGTGTTAACTTAAAAAAAACTAAACAAAAACCACTGCTTTTGTTCCCCAAAGTCAGCCTCTGTAAAGGATAAAAGTCTTTAGGTCACATGCTCACAATACCAGCTTCTGATGCTTGAGCAAGAAGAGAGGTAGTATATTAATTATAGCACGGCATCTTGAGGTGGAAGGTATTAGCCTCTGTTGCACTAACCGCTAACTGGTGTTTGACTGGCTCTCAGCTCGCTAATACGTCTGCAGGGATACGGGAAGTTTTAATTAATCCTGAGCTGACGGCCAAGCTAGGACATCCCCCGGGAGACATCAGGGAAAGCGAGGAGTATCAGGATACTTAGCCACCGATTAGACTCAACACCCTCGCTGGGACGCCGAAATGGGACGCCTGCGCTAAAAGGGGCCACAATTATTCCCCGCTCACCTGGTTAAGTGAGGAGACGGCGCTTTATTAAAGTTCCAACGGCAATCTTCTGAGAGGAAAACAGAAAAACTGTGTTTTTTGTGTGTGTGTGTTTCTCTACTAATCCGTCAGTCAAAAGAAAGCGAGTCGTCACTTATTAAAAAAAAAAAAGAAAAAGAATATTAATGTTCTGCCATACTCAGTGGAAGTTTCCTCCGCTGAAAAGGTTGTCTGACAGAGGGATGAATCTCATGCATGTTTGTTAATATAATTTGTTTCCCCCCGTTTGTCCCCCAGAGGAGCTCGCTGGTCCCACAAGGGTTCTGATTCAAATGCCAACATCTGTCTGGCGACGGAGCTGGCGCTGAGACGGACCAGGACACCTTCATCAGAGGTATTCTCCAGCTGACAGAAGCCACAAGGTGGACGAAATAATGGGTGAGCTGAAAGAGGCTTGAATATGCAAATCCATCCATGCACCTACTCCCGTGTTGAAGCGATCCGTCTTGATTAATATTTCATGTACTGGAAATCTACTAGTTGTGTTGGTGGGGGAGGATGGAAACTTTCTCCTTTTTATCCAGATCCTTTGTTTTGCTTTTTTGAATACTTTTGTTTGAAGTCATTTTTATTTCCGGAATGCTTTTGGAGGGGTTTGGGGGGAAACGAGGAGAACTTTCCACAAATATTGGACCAAAAATCACCACATCTGTCTGCAACTTGGAGAAAACTGGTACCGACTCCTACAATGTTGTCCAAAAGTACCCAACCTATTGGGTACCAACCTATTGAACTCTCTTGTTACTGACGTGCTATACAAATAAACATGACCATCATTGTACAGAAGCTCAACAAAATGTGTTTCAGTGTAGCCACAAATTCAAATGTATTTAATTGGGATTTAATGTGATAAACCAACACAAAGGACTACTTTAATGTATTTAGGAGAAAAAGGGTAAACGGTGTAAGTTTTTAATTACAAATCAAAGTTCTGGTGTTTATTTTGCATTTATTAGTCAGTTCTAAGTTGAACCAACTTTCACAGCAGCGCCTTCACCATGTGTCAAACAGCTGGGAATTTGTTGTGTAGTCTTTGAAATCTACTTGAGCATGTATGAACAGGTCATTTTAAGTCTCCACACTGACTTACAACTTGGGTCTGGGCTTTGACTGGGCCACTCCATCAATACCAAATGAAAATACTGGAAATGTCCATCTTCTAATCCACAGATGATCAACCTAATGTCTTTGACGTTAGAAAGTCAACAGGTACTTGTCCACCCATATCTTATGTTGTTTTGTTTTTTTTTGTTTTTCTTCTTTGGATGGGCTGCACTGAAACAAATTCTGTTGAGCTTCTGTACAATGACAGTCAAGTTTATTTGTATAGCACATGTCAGCAGCAAGGGAGTTCATAATACAACATCATAAAAACACACAAAAATACAAAGTTGTAGAACACAAGGTCAGCTTTTGACAAGAAAGGCTGAAAAAGTCAAGAGATTGTGACTCTCCCATGTGACGCTTTGTGGAAACTCCTGAGACGACTGTTTGTGATTTGCTGTTAGATTGTAAACTGACCCTCCGTTTGAGAAAGGGACTTATATATACTATACACACACACACACACACACACACACACACACACACACTTTAATTCCTTTAAAAATAAATGAGAAATTTAGCAATTTGCAGCCACTGCTGTGTGATTCCTCTCTCTGTAGAGAATTTTCATAAAACAGTCTGTGACTGTAATTTGGGATTAGCACTCTGCTTTTGGGACCAGATTTTATAATCAGGCAATTGGCTTGGGGCCCAAAATTATCTGGTCATGGACCAGTCAGTCTGGTGTTGAAGAAGCTCTTCCCCCCCACCCATTATTTCTAATATTGCAAAAATGTAATATTTTTTACAAACTATAAATGGGATTTTTTTTTTTATCCCCACGTTTGTCTCACACATTGCTTTAAAAGTCACTGTTCATGTTTTTTCTTCCAACAATGGCTTTGATTTTGCCACTTTGTGATGCAGTCCAGATTTTTGGACTGCATGATAAATAATATATATTTTTATATATTTTGTATTGCTAGTACCATTTAGTGACAGTAATCAGTCAGGAAACGGGCAGAGAGAAGGGAGGGTGACTTCAAGCGAGGCTCCAGAGGTCAGGAGTCGATCCATATGCTGCCACCTTTCTGGTTTTTCACAGATTATCCATCTCATACAACACTTGCCACATAGTGACAGTTTTAACAAATATGTAAAGATGTTTTTTAATAAGTTACAAACTTCAGCTTGTTCTTGTGACATAACAAAATGTGAAAGTGTTTAACAGGTATGAATATTCTTTCAAGGCCCCAGTTCGAACAACCGATCATTAGTTTCTCATACTTACCTTGACTCACCAACATTTCCTAATGGACATTTTTCTTGGCACCATACTCCGTCTCCTCTCCTCTCCCACTCAGCTGATAGCAAAGTGGGTAAGAGTAGCACATCACAGTAACCCCCTCTCTCCACCTCACCGCTTTCATTATATTGTCATTTTGAATCATCAGCAGCGACGGACTGGTGGGGGATGACTGACACATTCCTGCGAGCGGAGCAGCTAAATCCTGGCTCTCCAGCGTGTTCTGGCAGGCCTGCGTCTCACGCCGTGCCAGCAGAGGATTGGGCCGGCCAAGTATCTGGCCAAAGGCGGGAAAAGATGGCGTGGTGGGGTGGGGGAGATCCCCTGCTCCTACACTGGTTGAAAACAATACATTAGTGTTGAAGGGTGAAGGCGATATACCTGGGAAGGCGTTTGCTCTTCCTGTGATTAAATTTGAGAGAACAGATATCGTGTGGTTAGTTCATTCGAATGACTTTACCGTATCTATTACGACATTTCAGTTTAAAGTCAAGTGATGACACGTTTTATTCAATTTTTCCTATCTTCCGCTGAAACATGAGGCCAAGTCACTAATGTGTCAGAGAAAGTCAGTCTGTCAAGAGCTGTGGTGACAGAACAGGTATTACCTTAAAAATAAATTAAAAAACATGGTTTTAGCAGTGAATTAGATCAGATTTCTCCACAATTTACATTTTACATGTAAACACCGCTGAGCCAAAAATACTTGGCGCGACACCACAGTGACGTTCTCGCAGGGCTTACCAGCGCCGGCAGATGAGAGCAAAGCTGGGAGAGAAAGACAATGAAAATTAAGAAAAGGGGAGGGAGATGGGGAATGAGGGGGAAAAAAAAAAAGAAAGATCGGACAAGCTAATAAAAAAAGAAGTCCCAGCGCAGCAGAGCAGTGGCCAGGATGGAGTCTTCAGAGACTTTAGATTTCATAATATAAAGTCTCACAAGACGCTGGGATCCACATCAACCAGTTAGCGGCGGTTTTACAGCTATGACTTTGCGGTGAAAACCACTTTGTTGCCTTGGATGTAAATTACGTGTTCATACGGAGTCATGGGCTCTGACACTGAAATGATCCAAAACACTGATCCTCTGTGCTTTTCTTTTTTCTTCCCCCTCTCACCAGACAGCATAAAAGCCTAAACTAACAGGACATGCCCAGCTCCTAGGAAAAGTATTCCAACCCCTTAAACTTTTCACATTTCGTTCTGCTGCATCCACAAACTGTAAAGCTCGCTATTGGGACTTTATTTTACTTACATTAAAGAGGAAAGAGTGCTCAAAATTATTAAGCAGCAAAAATCGGAAAAGTGTGGCTTAGGTTTGTATTTGACCCCGATACCTCTAAACAAAATCCATCGCAATCATCCATCTTTAAAAGTCACTGCTATTCTGTTAAAGGGGAGTTTTTTCTCTCCACTGTCGCTACATGCCTGCTCAGTGTGAGGAATTGCTGCAACACAGTTTGTGTAGATAGAAACTTTTTCAACAACTTTCAGTACCTAATTGAGAATTACTCTGTTTGACACTGGGATCAGTCAGTGTGAATTTAAATAATTTTTTTTTGTAAAGTGCACCGAGACATTTGTTGTAAATTGACGCTGTAGAAATGATTAAATGTGATAGAAAACAAACAGCGACATGGTGGAGGCAGCATGATGCTGTGTGAATGCTTTGCTGCAATTCCACCAAAACGGTGCTTCTACAAAGCATGGACTCAATAATACATATCATTTTCCTTTTACTTCACAGTTATGATTACTTTGTGTTGGTTAATCACTTAAAATCTCTTTAAAATAAACTGAAGTTTGTGGCTCTTTTATGGATAATTTTAAGGGGGTTCAAATAAGTTTTCAAGGCACTATAAAAAAATATATATTTTTCAGGTTTGTGTTATAAGAGCAGAATTATAATTAAACCAGTGTCACCACAATGTCACTTTTTGACACAAATAAATGACTTTAGTTCTGTTTCCAATCTAATCTAATATAAATAGAACTGAAGGTTCACATCTGTGAAGATGTGAGCAGCTCTGATTTTGCTCATTTGTCAAACAAAAAGAGGCTAAACTGTTGAAATCTCAGCATGGCGAGGTTACGACGTGACAACCTGAATTTGTCTGAGTGATATTTGTAACAACGGTGGTGCTAATTGTGGGAAAAAAAAAAAAAAAGACACCTACCTCCTACCTCTTCTAGAAAGTTATCTTTCATCACCCTTTAGATGATTTAAGATTATCCAGTGTCAGTCGGTTAAATGTATTATCAAACTAATATTAAATCTCCAGCTGATTTACACGGACAAACAAGCTTTCTGAGAGGAATGCTACGCAGATTGCCAATATTTGCTGAAAACATAGCAAAATGCTTCACTAGTCTGCGTTTAGGGAAATGTTGGAGAATGAAGTGTCACTCCCTACATATTTCCTACAAAAAAAAGAAAGAAAAAAAAAACCTAATAGGAAAAAATTTGTTTTCAACACTATGTTTGTCATGTCTATAACAGAAGAACGGAGTTCCCAAAGAAACGGGCGCATGCATGGCGTCACAGCTTTTCATACTGATGTCAGCTCAGGAGTCCTTCGGCCCATCTGTATCGATGTCCAATTTGCTTAAATCCTTTAACTTGACTTTAGAAACGCTCTTAAGATGTTTTCTACACACATAGCAAATTAAGAAAAGAAAAACAGAAGCGCTGTGACTTCACATCTGAAACAGCAAGAGCAACTTTCTAAAAATGTTTTTTTTCCCCCCTTGCTATGACAACAAATGATTTGCTCTCCCCGCCCCCTTTTTTTGTTTTGTTGTTTTTGCATAATTTCCACGTTCAAAGAGCACAGGGCCACCGCCGAAGTATCTGAGGACCAGTCGCTTAAGCTAACTCTGCCCATAAACATCCTGACGCCAGTTAATTGTTGGTTTGAGGATCGCACCCCCCCACCACCACCAAAGCCAAACCTTTCCACTCCATTGACTTCATTTTTTTTTTCTTTTTTCAGTTTGTCTTTTTTTTTCTCTCCACCCCATTCTTGAAACATGAATGCAATTTTTATAGAAAATGTAAGGTGGAAAAGGCTAAGAAGTGAGGGGAGATGGGGGGGGGGGGGAGAGGGAGAGATTGCAAGCAGCAGTGGTGTGAGAAGGGGCGTATGGCACCCATTATCTTGTTTATTAAAAGCAAGTTTCTTTCCTTCGCTCCCTCCTCCCCGCGCAGCTGACCGCAGATATTTCCAAAGGGCCCCCGCTCTGCTGTTCTGTGCCTACTTCACAGGCTGCTGGAAGGGTCACAGAAGTTGAAACCAGAGGGTGTCAATCGTCTGTTTTGCTTTGTGACCCGCTGGAGGCATCACAAAGGCGATGCGGAAGCGTGCGTGCGTGCGTGCCCGTGGTATGCGCCGAGGGTCGCATGCACATGTGCGTGTAGCTTAGCGTAATTTATGTTTGCATGTGCGTTTCTCGACGATGAAGCCCCCAGAAGACAAGTACGACGAGAGAGGAGGCCGGGAGCCAGATCTGGCAGCTGCGGTCATTCATTTCTAACGGAGGAAACTGGAGCTTTTTCAGCACACAACTTTACTACACGTATAAACTGTTCTTACAAGTAATATTTTCAGATTCTTTTATACAGGCATGTTTCTCCCTCCCTCCACCCCTCGTACTGGGTAGTAAAATAGGCTCAAGGTGCTGTCATAAACTTGTAATTTTTACAAGCCCCGCGAAAAAAATCCAGCTTAGATTTTTCTAAATAATTACAATAACTTACGGTTTTCCTGCTTGTCAAAAATAGCAGGTCACGCGCGTGAAATCGGTGACAGATTTACGGCCCAATATTTGCTGCGATGCTTGAAAAACATTTTTAAAATAGCTTCCACCTTTCAGTCAGGGATGGACGAAAGCAAAACGTTGCCTGTCAGGACAGACCCCCATCTACTCTCTTGCCTGCAGATTTGAACCTGATGTAGCAGATGGTTCATTCGCACACAGCCACCCAAGAAGAGATCCTTGGAGTTGTAGAGAAAAAGAGACAGCCCTCTCAAAAACGACTCAGCGGGGAATTGGATCAAGCGTCTGGCTATCGGAGGCTACGTTCAGTTCAAGCACGGCAAACTATTTCTCGATGTAGTGGGAGAGAGTCGAAGTGGAAACGGGACAACTGGTTCGTAGAATCAGTTTAGAGGATTTTCTGAAGTCTTAAATGAGTAGGACATTCCAGCTTCACCATTTCTGCTCCAAATATTCTTTTTTCCGCAGTCAAAAACAACAAACAACCTCACTCTGAATGAGTGCAGAGCAAGAGTTTATATAGGCAGCAGCACAGGTGAAAGCCATCAGCAATCAGCAGCCAGCTGGAGGAGACGAGGCACAGGTGAGAGCAGTGAGCTAATCAGCAGGTTTGGGAGAGGCTGGAAGCAGCATCAATCATGGCAGGAAACAAAGAAATTATTATGACAAAAAAGTAGTTCAACAAAAAAATATTAGTAAAATTCCAAAGTCTGAAGAACAGANTTTCTAAACATCCCACGATAAGGTTTGAAAACTAACATTTTGAAGCCGAGGTGTGCCCTAGACGTGTTTTTTGATCATGAAAAGGAGAAATACACAAACATGACTTATGATATAACATGATTTAACATAGGAAGGGCATATCAACATCAAAACCAGAATTCCTTGATTGTCATTGTGCAAAAAAAGCACAACATTTTAAAAAATAACTCTCAAAGGCAGTGCAAAAAAAAAAAAAGTACATTTAAATTAAAATTAAGATTTTTTTTGTCCTGGTGATGCTTGTACTACAAAACTCAAATACAGAGCAAAACATTGCATAAATGGAAAGAAACAAAGAATCATAAATGAGGTAAAAACAGAGCCATAACAACAACAAAAAAACAAAGAAAATCCAAGAGCAGGTCATATTTTCTGCAGGTCTGTCTGTACAACAGGTTTCTCCATGGCTGTAAATCCACATCCAACATGACTTAATTGCTCAGAGGTGAATTCACATGTCCTCCAAATGTTACTTCTTGGTGTAATGGGTACCACCCCTTGCCCTGTCCGTGGATGTGTTTTATATGCTTTCCATGCCGTTTCAAGATGCCCACATGTTTTACCCAGCAGACGTCAAACAGCACTACTGTATACGAAGTGATGCAATCTTTTACGGCTGCTAAAACCGACTGTAAAACATCTGAAGCCTCTCCGTATCTTTGGTCACAGCAAGTGAGATTCAGCCTCTTAAGTGTCAACAGTAAAAGTCTCCACAAAACCAGATTCGTATGTGCATCTCCCTGGCAGCTGACTCACAATGTGAATTGCACATACAAATAAGTTAATCCTATAGCTAGAAATAAGGCGCTTCTGACATCATTCTGGCTCTCTGAGCTGTTGACGCGGCTAGGACGGTTCCCAGGGAGATTTCCCTGTGTTGTGGCTTTTTCCTGCTGGAGAACAGTTAACACAATACATATTTTGAAAGTATTTACGAGGGATTTTGACAAAAATATGTTGGTTTTTTTGTTTTGGTTTTTTCGCCAGTCACATATTCATTGCTGTCGCAGCGGTTCCAGATCATTTCTGTCATAAACATCGCAAATTAACATTCAGGTTGGTATGTGTGGTTTTACAGTTTGGGTTGAGACATTGTAGTGTTTGCATACACAGACTGAAGTGTCATCCAGAGATCATTAGAGAAGAAGAATACTCCAGCTTTCTGTGACAAATTCCACCCACTGTGTAACTTTGTTTCCACCGTCACCGTCGTGTCGCATGATTTCATTTATGTCAGCGGACTTAATGTCAAGATTTTGAGTGGGAGTCTTTACAGAAAAAAAAAACATAAAAAAGGACTTTTGCTTATACTTTACTCTTTTTTTTTTTTTAAACAAAAATTAACCTCATATATCATACAAATATTTACAGTTTTAGGCGAGATTGTAACAATTTGTTCAAACAAAATCTGTTTTTGTTTTGTTGATACAGTTGTGCAAAAAATCAAGTATTGTCACATTTTTGCCTGTCACACATTCACTGCGACTGACAAAGCTTTCATGTTTATATAGTGCATGTATGTTGGAATAGAGGGTGTATTTCTACACCCTCTATAAAAGTAGCAATATATTCTCTTTTTTTCTTTTCTTTTTGTCTTACTTAGATGTTTGAGATCAAGAAACCCCCTTTCTAAATTATGAAGCATCCACACTTAGTACTTAGTCTCAGACCTGGAGAATCAACAAATAGCTTGAATGGAAACCCTCTAACTCTATAAAGTAGGCTGTATGATCTCAAAAAGCAACCTGACCTGCTCCAGACAAAGGAAAAAGCAAGGACAAATAAGAGACAGAGGACTATGAAGTCTTTTCTATGCCTTTTTTACTGATATGTTTGCCTGATATTGATACTAATTGAAATGTAATGAAAAGAATTCACATTAGAAATATAGTGAATAATTTACAGCACTCTTAAGTAAATCGAGTCATGAACTTTTCATTGTATGAAATATCTAACAAATCTTCAGCAGGAAAACTTCTCTTATTCAATTTGCACCAAGCTAATCTCAAAGGCTGTTCAATTAATTAGGTCCAATTACCGATACAGAGTTCTAGCGGTTATCTGCTCTTGCCTCATACTGCACTCATTCATCTGCCGACCCTCAGCCGTGCTGTGATTCGAGGCGCTGGCTGCCCGGCTTCACAATGGCCCTTTGGTTGCAGCTGGAAATTGGGTGGTCCAACTATTCCCCCCCTGCCCGACTCAGTCAAGGAACCCCGCTGTTCTGCAAGTCCAGCGGAGTTTAGCCAAAGACTCCGATTTGAGATAATTTTGGCTTTAATGAAGTCGCTCCAAAGTGGAGCTCTGATGTGGATAAGGGATCAGTGAAAAGCGAAGTTGCCGACAGCCCTGGCAGGACACGTTCCCCTCCAAGGTCTGGGTCTGCTGGGCTCCGTTTGCGCGTCCTGCTTGGTGATCCCATCTAATTGGCCGTCATTACATCCCACATTACCCTATCAGGGCACGGCTAGAGGGGGGAAACAGACCATGGTGGCGGATGGCACGCTTTGGTAAGTCTGAATTACACAACTCCAGGGCCATGACAAATATTGGTGCTGCCGATAACTGCTAATGTAAGCCGGCGAACAGATGCCCACGGTGGAATAACAGCAAATATAGTCCAGTTAACCTTCTCGCAAGGCTGCCTTCGACCGGTCAGGAAGCAAGAGCGTAGGTCAAGCGCACTCGACGCCTCCCATTCAGCCGCGATTACGTTTCACTCCGTTGTGTTAAGCGTTTATTTGTTTTAGTCATTTCAGAGTTTCTATGCACGTGTGGATCGGACATTTCTGAGTGTGTTTTTTTGTGCGTGTGCGCGAGGTGGATCTTGTTCCATGTGGTCAATTGTAGTGTGATTTAATTGCTGCCGGTGTTTAAGGAACTCACTACCGCAACATTAAAAGTAGAAAAGCAATCCTTCATGGTAATAATCAGAGTTCAGCCGAACAAAACAAAAGTATGTTTATAGAGCTAAACGCGTGAACGGGGAGTCGCTGGAGACCGGCAAGAAATCGAGCTAAAGACGAAAACGGCAAAGATTACTTCCATACTTTTTTGTGACTCGTGAGTTTAATTGTTTGTTTTTGTTTGGAGAGTCTGCTTATGTTAATTATGCTCTCCTATGTTTGAAGGGAGCAAAAAAAAAAGTAGAAAAAAATAGAGTCAAAAATATTTTTCCTCACAAACACAGGCGGAAAGCAAACAGGAGAAGCCCCCCACCATCATCACCACCTAACACACACACACACACACACCCCTCCACACCTCTCTGCATCACCGCTCACACTAAAGGAAATTAAACATCTGCCTTCTCACTCACGACTACAAAAACTTGGCACGTTTTAGTCATATTTCTTTCTGTTTTTTTCCCGCTGGTCAGGTCTGGGATTCCCTAACCACAGATGAATTCAATTTACAGCCTTTTATTTATTTGCGCCGCTTGTGTGGGAACCCGGTTTGCCTCTGACAGGAGATGCCGGGGGGACAGCGGCCCCATCCTGGTCCGCTGCGGTACGCGTCTTGGCCGGTTCGGCCCCTGCAGACGAGGCTGCAGCCCTGACCCGTGTGCCAGGGCTGCCGGGGTTGTTTGATTGAAGTGCGCCACACTTGAGAACATCAGCGCCTTGTCTCCAACGAAATAATAAGCTGACCCAGAGAGCCGCTCGCCTTTGAGCCACAGCCAAGCCATCTGAATCCACTCTGCCCAAATGAGGGCTTATTTTTCAAAGAGTCTCTCTCTAATGTGCGCTGGCCGACCCTGCGCCCGTGTTCTCTCTGTGTGCGCGGTGCAGAGGGAGAGGGCAGCGGAGGCCACGTTGGAAGAGAGCGGATCACGTCTGTGGCGGAGCAGTTTGTGTGGTGAGTCACATGTTCCTGGAGAGTTGTGTCTTCATCGTTTGGCAAAGTCCAAGCGTTTTTTTTCTTTATTTCTTTTTCCCCTCGCAGTTAAATTCCGCTGGTTTTGTTTTGTGTTTGCCCTCAGCTCATAAGGATGAAAGCACAACTTTTCTCTCTGGCCTCCCTTCCTGCTGTCTTGGATGAAGAAAAAAACAGTAGAAACATAGAGCTCTAGCTACAGCTCCAAATTATGGCTATGTAAGATAAAGACTGAAAAACTGACTTAAATTTGCACATGAACCCAAATTATCCAAAACAGAAGTTCTAGTAATACAAAAAAGTTTGCATAGACTTAAATTGCCAGCATACTTCTTGTCAAATTCCTATCTTGTTGCTAAGCGCTGAATGTGATGGTTGAAAACCGGCGTGTGTTTCTTTTAATTTGAAGACACATGAAGTAGTTGTTGAGCAGCACACCGCTTTTAAATTGTTTGTGTTCAAGCACATATGGTAATCGGTGGGAAAAACTAAGTGACAGAGTAGCAGCCTATAGACAAATGCTTTGTGAGAATAGCACAACTTGCTAACCGTTTGTTGCTAATGTAACCTGGCTGTTGCCTTCCTGCGCAATTTTGTTAGACTCTAATCTCTCTTCTCAGAACAATCTGATCTTTCTCCCTTTGAGAAGAATTTCTTCAGCATAATTTCAACCGGGCCAATCAGCAAACAAAAGGAGAAATTGTGAACGATGATTTTCTGCACTGTTTTAGGACTGTAGTCTGCATGCAATTTTAGCAATGGCACCGTAGGAAGTGAACAAAGCCGTTTGGTCAACGTTGGCCATTCTTCCAAATATTGAATTAACAATATCAGCCATCTTGTTTGGCTCAGAACTTATGTCTTCACAGTGGGGGATGGTTGTTTTACAGCGTAGGTAGTTTTTGGTGAACTTCATAGGCATCAAACTGGCACATTAGCTACGTCATGGGCAAACTGTAGTAATTGGGTAAAGTTTAAAACTTCAACAGAGTCTACGCCTCCAGGAAGCAATCGTTTCTCAATAGCAGGCGGCCCGGACCCGCTGTACGATGCAATGCGTAGAACAAGGGGCTGTATTTTACCAGGCTACTGCTAGCCCTTCTACAGCTTCTGGTTTTTAAAATCAGTACTTAACTAAAGGTCTATTTCACCATTTTTAATAAGTTGTACTGTATTCAATAATTTCTAGATCAAAATATAAAAACCTCAAAAACAGTTTGAGGTTTATGAGGCCTTCGTCTTGTTTCTTGTTTCAGATATATATATATATATAATTTTTTTTGCAGTGCTTTTTGGCATTTAGATCACCTTTAGATTAAACAATCATAAAAACTGTCATGGTCTAAAACAGACGGGATTATTCTTCACCAATTATATTTTCTGAAAAAATGGTTGGAATACAGTTTGAGGTATGTTAGATTAATCTTAGCTCATATTGAAAATGTCATTCAATACTATGTGCCATGAGAGTTATTACATGTGAGGACTACAAACGAATGCTTAGAGTAAAAAAAAACAATGTTTTTCACCCATATTAGTTAATGAAAAGATGGGCTACATATTAATAACAGCTACAGCTAAGATTTTGGACAAATAATTCCCTCAGAACATGATATGATAGGAAATGAGGTGAATATGAACTTAAAGTTCTGGTAAAATTAATGCCAGGAGAAGATGTGGGGATGATGATGATAACTACAGGTACCTGAGCGTTCACCTGAGGGAAAAGATTAGATGTGAAATGCAACACTGAGGCTCAGACCAAACTTTACAGCATTTTCTGAAGAATTTTAGCTGAGGATTTTGTATATCTTCTAAAAGTCTAAGAACAAAAGTGAGACACTGCTACTGTGTATTGGGGCATCAAAATAAGTGTTCGGGAAACTGAACAAACCAGTAAAATCAAAGACGGTTCTGCATTGGGACTGCTGTGGAGCCTCTGGAGTTAGCTGCAGAAAGAAAGAAAAAAGTTACAGAAACAGTTCAATATAATTCTCAACACCATACGACATCAGCACTTTATGATAATGAACCAACAGTGCAGTCTTAAAGTCTTAGTGTGAGTTTAGTCTTAAAGTTCCTCAGTAAGAAGTAGCACATGAGGACACCGGTGCCTACAGCAAAACTCTTTCCCAGTGATCTTCTCGCTCAAGGACATCTGCTCCCTTAGGATGCAATGTATTTCTCAAATTGATTAAATATTTTACATGTGGTCTTCAGATTACAGGAACCATTTATTTTCATCTCAGAGATTATTAACCTGTTCTATGATACAGTTCTATTTGAATTTAATTAGGCAAAACTTAACAAACCTGAAAAAAAAAAACTACACTTATTAAAGAAATGGTGCATTTTATTCATCCTGGGAAAAAAAAACTATTGGACCACTAAATCAGGTTGATTTCAACAAAACAAGAATTCAAGAATGTGTATTTTTTTATCCTCTTATGTAACAAAGGAATATAAAATTATAATTATTTTATATTAAAATTGTAACAAGTTTTAGATCTATTATACCAAGGTGAAACTTAACCTGAAAACAGCTAGGATTTCATGTTTATTGCTAAGGTTTGCCTCACCTGTATTAGAAAGATGTAAAACCCTGAGTTTGTTAAAGTAACTAAATCATTGACATGGTGAAGATAACAATCTAGTCATACCATTTAGTTAGTATATTTGAAACTAATCAAACTGTAATTTTATCAGATTTTATTTCAGTGCTTTAGGTCTCAGTTTTCTTAAAAATACTGGTTGATGGTACATCAACCATCGTAACGCCACAAAGTAACATGGATAATGTCTGGCTTCAAAAATACAACAAATTTAAAGTTTGTCTACTGTAAAATTGTAGATTCTGATGTGAAAACCTTCAGCTTGAATTATTTTTAGTTAGCTAAAACAGCCACTGTACACCAGGCTAGCTTGTTAAATTTCCTCCACCAGACGGATTTATTTAACTACTTTTCAACAAACTCACAGTGATGTGAGTTTGTTCCATCCACTTTGGGTAAGATGATGGCAATATTAGCTTACCAATAATAAATTTACAGAACCTCACTGTAATGACTCAGAACTAACCCTTTAAGAAGCTTAGCCTGCTAGCAAGTTTAAGTTTGCTAAACTAGCTAAAGCGACAGACAAATTAAAATGTCCAGCTCTGACACTGAAGCATTCCCAAACATAAGTCTTATGACGGTTCTTAATGTTTGCTGATATATTTAATCTCTATGAAACCTGTGAACTTTTTATGTAGCTACCTTTGGATTGTATAACATGTTCAGTAAAATACTTTTTACACAAAGCCAATCTGTTATCAAAATGAAGTAGATGATGTTGTTAGAACTCAACCACAAGTAAACATTACACTTAAAAACTAATGTGCTTGATTACACTTAATATTCTTTAAATGACTAATACATAGGGATTTTGGATATAGATTTTTATTTGATATCATTACTTTCTGGGTCTATTGAAGAACATTCAATTCCTTTGACCTAGGCTAATTTCGAAATTTGCTGTTTTATTTTAATCAAATTGAACGTCGTCAGTGTTTTAGACAGTTGCTTGAAACCTCTTTCACAGTTTCACTTTGGGTTTCAAAGACATTTGGCATTTAAGACACGAAACATTTTCATCTTAATTAATTATTCCCATCAAGTGTACTTCTATGTGTTTTCACACTAATTAAATAGGAAATAAATTTACATGTTATTCATAGGAAGCAGCCCCCCACCACCTCTTACCACATGTTTAAAGTGTGACATTACTAGACGGGAGATGACAGCTGCACGAGTTTGGGAATCTTAAAATGCAGAAAGGTTAAAGAAACGAAGTCTTCTGTAAGCTGTTGAAGGCTTCGGTCAAGCTTCAGCGAAAACGCTTTTTTTCCCCCGCACTTTGACAAATCCGTTCAATACTCGACATGTGTTCGAATTCAGCAGAAAAAGCTCAGATTCCGATAGTTCCTTCACGCGCTTCTGTTGATTTTTTTAAATTATTTTTTCTTTTCCCCTTTGAAACTCTCCTTCCTGATCCGAACTGTTACTGGTTGCTCCACCCCTCACAAGCTGCAATCCAATTGTCACTCAGCAGAGCACATGCCTGGGAATAAATCTGGGTAGAAGAAGAAACTTTTCTGGTACGACGCCTGGCCGAATGGAGAAACCCATCAATCAGTGGTCACTTGCAAACACCTCGAAGAAGAAGAAGTAGAGGAGGAAGAAGAAGGGGTGAGGAGGACGACGTCACCAACGCAATGTGCTCCCTCAGCACAACTTCTCAGATGTGGTCTGGCACCTAGTTCACAAAGCCATCCAGATCCACACATTGCCTTCATATATCTCTGGAACGGGTGGTGTGTGTGTGTGTGGGTGGGGGGGAGTGTGTGATGGTCGGGGAATGAAATGGGGTGGGAAGGAGGGGTGGGTAGCACTTTGAGAGCAAATGGAGGGTTGGGGGGGCTTAAGAAGAAAGGGAAGAGTGAGTCTTTTGTGTTTACTCACACCGAGTCTCTGCCAGAAACTTTAGACCACATAAGCGATTCGCTTTTGTCATCTTTGCTGACCCGGTCCCATGTAAAAGATTGATGAGCGAGATGATGAACTAAAATAAACCAATCTCGCAGTCACTCACGCAGACAGACAGCTATTGGAGGCGAGGCGAGCAGACAAGCAGGCCCTCTTCAGTGAGCAAAACCAGACGCACAGTCTCCCCTCTGGCCAACATCACCCCTCCTCCTCCTTGCATTCCCCCTCCACTGAAACGGTCATTCAGTGGCAGCCTGCTGCCCTCTTTTGTCAATACAATGGCTTTACTGAACAAAAAAGGATTTTGATAAAGAGTATAATAAGTTTTTAAAGAAGAATGCCTAGCAGAAAAATTCACTTCTATTAAGTTTCAGTCTTATGATTTCCAAAGTTTTAATAAAAACACATCTTAAAAGTGTGGCTTGCTTTTTCATTCAGCTGCTCATGTCAGTACTTTGTAGCTTTTCTGACAAATACAGCTGAATGTGTATTTGGGGTACTTGTCTGTAATTTATAAAGTAACTTAAGCCAAGTCAAATTGAAAGTAGAATTAGCTATCCATTAAATTTGTTTCTTACCACTGATTCCCAATTGAATTTAGTTCTGGGCTTGGACTGGGACGTTCTCACACAGTAATATGCTACAACCTAAACCAGACTGTATGCTAATGGTAAAAGGTTTGAGTTTTCTGCAACCTTCAGTTTCAAGAATTAGCTTAAAACTGAAGATATTTCAAGCTATATCTTGTATTCTTCACTTTACATAAATTGTGACCAGTTTTTCTTTTTCCTGCTGACATACAAATTAAAAAAATTAACTGCATGATGCTGCTGTTATCATATTATACTGCGGTTTGCATGCAGGGTATGCCAAAAAGATCACAAAGAGGACTTTTTACGACTTTCTTCTTGCCACGTCCCAATTGAAGGTTGGATTTGACAAATAGTTTTCCGGTGGGAAGATTTTCCCTCCTGAGCTGTGTATCTCTGCAGCTCCTCCAAAGTTAGCATAGGCCTCCTGGTTGCTTCTCGGGGCAATTCTCACTTTTCCCAGCCCGATTAGGTGGAAAAAACATGCCTTAGTTGAAGTGTTCAGAGTTTTATTTGTGGAAAACAACAACAACCCCTCCACCATCCCGTCCTTTACAATTATGCGTTAAAACATGTTGATTTAAGTCCCAATAAGATACGAAAACATTTGTCCGTAACGTGGCAAAATGTCAACAAAGCATAAAGGGTGTGAATATTTTTACAAGACAAAATATAAAAAACAATCCATGCAGCATATATAAATCCACCCATCTGAATTATGATGGCGATATGAATACACGATGTGTTACAAAACATATGATGTAATTGCACCACTTAGCGCCACCCCCCATTCTTCCCTCTAAGCCTCAACAGTGTACAGAGCAGCAGCTTTTATGAATCCATAAAATGACGTCTTGTTTTAACGAGAAAAGAAATTCATTGCTACCGTAATTGGTAAGTGCCCAAATCATTAAGCCCTAATGCGGGGCATTTCCTTTGGAGGTAGTTTCCATTTAAGAGACAAGTGTCTAATTGGTGAGTTGTTGAAAAGGACCACTACCTCCCCAGAGATCGGTTCTGAAATCATATAGAGGATAATTCCCTTTCAATTAAAAGCCACACTATTCTAGGTTTTGATTTAATTGAATGCGTTTATTCAAATTGAGAGGGGGAGGGGGGTAGCGGGGATGTGGGGAGTCGAGAGGTGGGGTTCAGCACCGTGATTCCATTAAGGGTGGAATATTATGAGGCCAGTGCAAAAAAGAGAAAAAAATCACCCTGTCCCAGGAAAATAGAGCAATATCAGAAACAGATTGCTGAAAAGACCAAACACTCCAAAGTAGACGGCAGCCGGCACTGGTGCAGATTGGATAAACAATGTTCCGAGGAGAAAGCATAATGCTGAATAAAGATGGCCTGCCGCCGCCGCCGCCACCACCGCCATCGTATTTGAATATTATTGGAATTAATTTGTCGGCCGACACTGAACAGTGGCGGCTATTTGTCAGGAGACTGGAAAGATTGCGGTTCTCAAAAAGAAACGTACGTGCAGAATATGTCCGGCGCTGAGGAAGCAGCGGTTTGGATAAAACACGGGAAACATTTTGCGGCCATTTTGGGGCTATTTGGCGGCAGGCGGGCGCTTGGAGGGCGATTTTGTTAGAATTACGACTGACAAAACTTGGTGAAATGACGAATCTAGCTTCTTTTAGAAAAAAAAGAAGCATAAAGCTAAAAAAAGTTATCTTCATCACCCCCCACCTTCTCGATCTCGCTGTTTGTTCAGTCAACTCTCCCGCTCCCTCCCTCCCTCCCGCCTCCTCTCCTCTCCCTGGCAGGTGTCACACCCACACTGTGGCCTCTTGGCTGCAGTAGCAGTGCAGCGCGCAGAGATAAGGGTTGTACGGAGACAAGCGCACATCCTGTATGAGGTTAGGGCCCCCACCAGCACACAGCACTCCGCTGCAAAATGTGCGTACGAGTGTGTGCTGTGTGCGCGACCGTGTTTGCTTGTGTGTGTCTGTCTGTGCGACCGCAAGCTCCTTCCCGTCTCCACGCCAATGAGGACAGAGCCTGCGGTTGCCAGGCGCAGGTGTGTGTGTGTGCGCAAGCGGCAGAGAGAGAGAGAGACCTGAGAAACTCCGCCGCGTTCTGATCTCATGGTCGTTTTGATAAGTCTGTGCGCAAACAAGGTCAGGGAGGCTGAGGCGGCCGTGCCGTTATGACGGCGGTCTGCGAGCCGTGATCTCACTGTAACTCTCCAGCTTTCAACTCCACTCAGTGAGGCTCGTCTGCGGTTTTGTTCTTTTTCGGAGATGAAAAAAAAAAAAAAAAAGCTAGGCACAAAGGTTTTCTCTCTGTGTCTCTATTTCATTGTCAAATATCCTCCCAGATCTTCTCCCTCCTGTGTGTTTTTTTTTTTTTTGCACTAAGGTTGGGGTGTATGTGTGAGGCCTGTGAAACTTGTTGGTGGGCCAGGATTGAAATTCAAATCATAGTCGCAGAGAAATTTATCAAAGACGGTGTGTGTATAAGCTGAACTTTGACAGCCCCCCCTCCCACTTAAAAAAAAAAAAAATTAAAATGCAGGTTTATTCACTTTTTTGGCACAGATCGTGGGACTGCGATGCCCTCTCATGGCGGCGCCGACACGCACATGAGCAAAATGGGGGAAGTGGGGGTGAAAACGAGTCTCCCTCAATCCGCGGTAGGGTGGCCGCCTTCAGCACGGTAGCGACGCATGTCAGCTTCCTGCTCTGTACTGTAAACCAGCCTTCATTCGAACCTCACCATGAGGTCTAGTGCAAGCATCATGACGTGTGTCTATAGGGAGAAAAAAAGAAAAAGGATGAAAATCTGTGTTTACTAGCTTTGTGAGAACTTATGCATTTATGTATGTACATGTGTGATAACAAATTTTCCAATATAGTAGCTAAGGCTGTGATATTCTTTGAAACTACTGAAGTTTATGCATGCTTGGCAGCTTCACACACACACACACACACCCACACACACACACACACACACCGGATATCATCTACAGGCCATCCCATCAAAGGAGCGACTATTTCTCCCGTTTTTGGTTTTTTTCCTCTTCTCCCCCCTTCTTTCTCTAAATCTGACTGCTCTCATAATAAGCAGCCTTGCATATCAGCTCTGTAGAAAAAAAAAAGATGCAACTCCTCAACTGCAGGGAAGAAGAGGAGGAAAGGAGAGAGGAAGGTGAGCTGCTGCTGCTGCTGCTGCTGCTGCTGCTGCTGCTGCTGCTGCTGCTGCTG
>CAEFZY010002278.1:0-15767 GCA_903066815.1 Brachyrhaphis roseni
CTATCTATCTATCTATCTATCTATCTATCTATCTATCTATCTATCTATCTATCTATCTATCTATCTATCTATCTATCATCTATCTATCATCTATCTATCATCTATCTATCATCTATCATCTATCTATCATCTATCTATCATCTATCTATCTATCTATCTATCATGTATAAATAATTTCTTTACAATAAACTAAGATATTTGTAAAGTTAACAATAATGTTTTAACAGAAACTCTTTAAATATTTTTGAGAAAAACATGAAAAATATTTAAAGCCTCAGCTTTCCCTAATATGTACGCTTTAGTTTTGATGATCCCGAAGACATCCGTGTGAATAAAAGGCTGTGACTAATTGAGTTTTCAGAGCAAATTGGTCATTTGTCTCCAGCAGAGGGTTTAATTTGTTTAAATGCAAACTTAAGTGGTAGCATAAAGCTTACGTACAAAGCTTTTGAAAGACCTCCTGTTGAAAAGTAGAGCGGAGTTGTCCATTTCATATCTTCTAAATTAGCTGCTCTATATCAGCGATATAAAGCAGCCAGTATATATCAGTGTTTATGTAATCCTGTGGTATTTCAATCCAATATACCAACAACATCTTAGATCTAGCATAAAAGGTCTGGTTGAAGAAAAAAAGTGATAAGAGTAAATTGCATGCTATTTTACATTCCTAGACGTGATTTCAAATCGTATGACCTTCATCAGGTTTTAATATTATTTAAAAACATTAAGATAAACTACAATGTATAAATAATTAACCTAGTTTTTTATTTATTATACAGAAAATATGACAAAATGGGTAGACAATTTAAAGAAAAAACTAAACTCACCCTTTCTACTTAATGTTTTCTGTATATATTACATTTGGATGAGTGTATGTGCAGTTATGTGAATGTGTGTGAAGGTGAAGCAAGGTTGTTATGTAGGGGTGTAGTGGAGACCTCTATGGTAGCCCTCTGCCTGCTGGCATCAGAGGCAAAAGGGCACGACACTGGCATCAATTACATAGATGAATAGACATGCATGTGTTCAAGTCCACTGAAGAATTTTTTACTCTTAAGTTTATGTACTAATCTATATCCATTTCTGTGGCAATCTGCATCTGATCCATCTTAGCATGTAGACTGGCACTGACATAATCTTGTCTGATTATTGATGTTAACCCAGAAATGTTGGTATATCTTATTTTCTTACATATGTTATTGTGTCACTCACATGTCTACCCTTCTTGTGCTCTCATATTTTTAGATGAATCTTGTTTTTGTTAACACTAGACATATGACTTCTATTAAAGGGTTACTTTAACACCTTATATATTCTCCTCCTTTCTCTATTTTGTTTTATTTTCTCCTCACTTATTTTAGCACAAGATAATTTTCTCTCCTTCTGTTTCCCTTTTTCTTGTTACCACATCTATCTTTCATTCTTTCCCTTTTCACTGCCCCCAGTGCATCCACCTTCTTTGTCCTTCCCTCTTTCCCTCTCATTTTCCTCACACCCGGCTGTCCCTCTCTTCCTCTCCATCTCCCAGGGGACAATTTCCTTTTCTTAAATAAACTGTCATAGCTAGTGTTAAAATATGGGCCTTACATGGGGTAAGCGTGGCAAGGCAAAGGCATAGGGCCCTGGGCTGGTATAAAACATGGATAATATGCTGTGAGAGGTAATTGTATCTTTTAGCACTGAGATGAGTAGAACAAATGTGTCTCCTCTCTGTAGACTCTCTCTCTCTCTCTTTATCCTTTCCCACCTCACGTTCCCTTTCTATCTCTTCCTTTACACACTGCAGTTGTGTTAATATGATAGAGAGAATATTGGCTGTACATCAGAGCTGCTAACAGTTCATTGTGGGTTAAGGTGAGTAGAGAGGGGTGAGGTGGGACTAGAAAGGCTGGGAGAGGCTTGAAGACAGAATAACAAGAGAGGCAGGGCAATAACAGGATAGAAACAATGTGTCCTGTTTAATGTAGATTCAGTAGGCCAAGATTCAGTATTTGATGTCAGTCTTTTTGCTTATAATTAAGTAGGAGAGCAAAATCTAAAATTTTGCTCTCTTATTTGTTTTATTTATGTTTTAATGGATCATGGGGCCTGACTGATTCCAAAGCTATCCCCCAGCTCTGGAATTAGCTGCTCAACTAACATGCCTCATAGTTTTTGATTTATGATTGAATAATCATACTTTGAATCATGTTCTTTGTTTTTTTGTCTTTAGTGTTGCCATGTGGAGGTCACAACAAAAATCCATCCATCCATGTGTTCTCGTTTACTTATCCAAATTTGAGTTGTGTGAGAAATTGATCCAAGAACCTGTGACACTCTCCTGCTCCTCCACCACCCTCCAATACAAACTGAAAGCCATGGTTAGAGGATACCAACTGATCCATATTGTGTGTAAAAATATGCAGAAATATTCCTAAACCACACACCCTGTTCTCTGTCTAATGTGGACTGAGAGTTTGACCTTATACACAACAAATGTTCATTTCAAGTTAGAGATTGGAAACAGGCTCAAATTTCTGCCAAGGTTATGAGCAGAGCTCTTGCTTTGCTGGACAAAGGACAATTTATCTAGCAGAACATATATTTCCACAATAGTGGGGGAACTCAGTGTGGTTCATATTTTTAAAAACAGGCCATTTCTTCACAGGTGTAATCTGTGAATTATATTTGCTGTAGCAACCCAAGAAAAGAACCAGAGCTACCAGTATTTTAGGCCAAACCTCATCCATCTGAGATCTTATTTTAAAACTAGTCTTTTTGTTTTTTACAGTTGATTTTCAACCTCAGACACAAACAAATCTGAGAAAAAAGACAGCTATCTATCATATTTATCTAGAACAGTACTTTGATTTTTTTATTTCCATTTTTTCTGTGGCCTACAGCTACGAAGGTAACTTGGAAGAAAGACTATTGTCAACAATATGTACTGAGCCATGGCTTGGCAGGAGAAGGAAAATTGAGAAGAGCTTTAGTCAAAATGCCAGTCTACAGATCACTAAAAGCTTTCCACTCACATTTTCCTGGGGCTTTTACAATGGCTTAGATGCTTTGCCAGTGGATGAGTTTGCACACCAAAAATCTTTAGGTAACAAACTTAAACAAATTGTGTAAAGAATAGACATAAACATACACATGAAGTCAGTGCAGTTTTATTTGCATAGCACCATTCATGCAAAGTGTGACTCAGAGTTTTACAAAAATAAGTGAGGTAAAGTAAATAATACAAAAAGAAATGCATAAAATTGCAATTTTAGTCATTTTCTGAAAAAAATAATATAAGGCCCATAGAGAGGGCCTTATATTTGTTCTTCAAATATAAGGCCCTCTCTACGGGCTATCTAGATTTTAAAAATATTTTTGACTAGACCTTCATAATAATCATAAATACATTTTTGTAAATAGAATTATGTTAATTAATTTTTTTAAAAAAGAAATAAACCCTACCCTGTAGGTACCCTACAGGGTTCTTGGAAAGCAGCAGGTTTGTTTCTGTATATATGGGTATATACGTGTATGTATGTGTATATGGGTGCATAATTAAGTGGAACAAGCAGCATTAACCAGATTCAACATAACAGAAACTAAACAAAATTTTTGCAGAAAATTGCAATTTGATTACTACAGTATGTTTTACTTAAAATTCTCCTGCAAACCATACTATAGTTGATCATGCAAAGAAATGTTGAAGCTTATTTTTTAGTCCATGGTAAACTTTGCCAGATTCACTAAACAAGAAAACTTATTTTTACAGCACTAATACTTTGTAAAATAGTAAGACTGTAGTCAGGATATTCTAAATAAGCAGACATATGTGCTTTTTGAGGCATTAGAGAACATTCTGTGCCATGAAAATGATCTTGGATTTGATCGAACCAGCCTCATTAACTTATGTGTGCCTTAATAGCCGTCAGATTCCGCTGCAGCTCAAAAATTCTGTAAAACTTTATTCTTAGGAGCATTTGTGTAATATGCCTTGTGTTGGGGGGCATGTGTATACACAGAGCTATGAGAATGGATTTGTAAACATATCCAAATATGAACATTTATTACATCCATTCAAGCTGGATAATTGTCATTAAATAATTCTGAACTTTCTTGGACTTAGTGGACACACTTCAGATGAGAATTAACTACCACCACCATATAGACAATTTCTTTAATAGATTACAGAAAAACTTGCCAAATAACAAAGAAGTACTGAAATGCAAAAAATAAAGAATACTGGACAGAAGACAAAAGAAATGGGAGGAAAGTGTTTGTGAAAGCTAACAAAGGAGATTTTCAAAAGGATGCGTGGTGGCTAAGAAAGATGAAGCGTTTCAGGATTCATTTACATCAAGCCTGACAAGTCCCTCACATCTCCCCAAGAGCCACACAGCTCTGGCTCAGAGATTCCTAAAGAGGGCCTCGTCTTCGAGCTCCCTCTCTGTGCTCTGACTTTTCTTTTTCTCCCTCCTGTCTCTTTTCTCTTCCCTTTTTTTCATATTCACTCTCGCGCTCTTTCTTGTGCTCTTATGCGCTTGCCAGTCTTCAATCAGCCATCATGAAAGTGTCTGTCAGGGCGTCTTAACTATCCTCTGAGAGGCAGACACTTGTCTGGGCCTGCCTTCATCCCCTAAAGGCGTTTTTTGACTTGGACTTATTTCCCTCCTCACACCTTTTCAACTTCCCTAAAGAGCTGACAACAAGTGAGAGCGACAGGGCAAGATAAACATGAGGGAGAAAGACAAGAACGAAGATGAGAAGAGGAAGTAGTGCACTGAGAGGGAAGAGGATATAAAATTGGAGATGAAACGCAGAGAGAAAACTCAACAAGTGACAAAGAGTGAAAAAACTAAAAAAACAGTAAAAAGGTGAAGGAACCAAGTGACCTCATGATGAGGAGAAAGGACAAAGCAAGGTGGACCATTGCAGAAGAGAGGAGGAGATGATGAGGGAGAAGAAGGGGATTCTAGTAAAACAGGCAGAGTCACATTTATCAGTGGTCCCACAGTGTGTTTCTCAAATGCAGGATTTGGAGATTGGAGTAAAGGAAGTGACGGCTTGAGCACATTAAAGTTTTTCTTTTTTTGGTTAGAGATGGTAGCAGGGTGTGTGAATGGGTGGTGGGTGTCCCTCTTACAGAAGTATCTTCCCTTTGTCCTGGGTTTGATGTGAAAGGAAGCTGCTCCTGCTTTGACAGTGTTGTCGGCCATGCGGTTTTTAATATTCATGGATCTGATCGAGGAGGGACTGGAAAAGAGGAGTGAAGTGGAGAGGAGAATTTTGGTCAAACAGAAAGCTAATTTGCAGCTCATGCAGTAGAGCCTGCGGCTCTTTCTGCTACCTGGGAAATGAGCTGGAAGATTAGCTGAATGTATAATTCCCATGTTGTCACACACACAAGCATAAATATGTACACATAGTGTGCAGAAACGTTTTGAAAAAGCACACACACACACACTTGATCTTGAGTTGAAGTCCAGTAGTAAATCGTTTCTGGATCTTTTTTTCCATGTTGTTTTTGACAACTCGGTCATCTCAATGAAATATCACAAGAATCTGAAAATAACTCTTTTTTTTTTAAGAACACTTCTTTTTTACATATATAGTTTGCTGATTATATTTTTTATTTCCTATAAAAGGCACAAATTTATGATAATTTTAAAATTTGCTGCCACTTTAAACACTTTAATATATATGATCTTACTGTTATTTCCAGGTCTATGACCAACGTGCAAGTCTTTTCTTGGATGGGCTTGAGGAGGACGACACACCATTTGACACAAAGCATCTGATTAACACGCTCTCTGACATCAGCGAGTATGGTGCCATGTGGGTGGGAGTTAGCTCCAATGGTAAGAATGTTTGTTATTTGGCTTTCCAATGGACAGGGTTAATTTTACCTTGAATGGTTTAGAATTATGTTCAATAATCACTGGAACATTGTAAACATAATTTTAGTCATTATCTATCACATACACAAAGAGCAACACAGTCAGCCGGAGACATGCAAACGTGTCTTCAGTGTGTCCAAAAAGTACACATTTGACATTTACCAACTGTCTCACATACAGACTATATTATCAGTAATTGAATCAAAAAAAGCTAAATGCTTTTATTTGAGACAGGTAAAAGATTTAGAATCTGTAATCTGCTGCAGAAGGTGGGATCTGATAAAATTTCAGTAAAATAGATTTGATTTGTACAAATCCTTTTTTTTTAAGTAACCCTCAGTAATTCAAATGTGGGGTTAAAAAGATGACAGCTATATGTATGTTTTAGTTATAAAATAGGTTAATACACTGGGTACTTTCCAAGAAACAGGCAAAATAATTCTGAGTAGTAAGATAATACTGTTAGAACAGATAAATATGTAATCTCACAGTCACAATCTTCTCCAGGCTCTTAACTGTTGCTTGTTTTTGGTTTGTAGCTCTAAAGGAGAAAAATACTTAAGTTTATCATGTCTGTTAATCTTAATATGGTGTCAATGATTACTTCACCTCTGTTTTCTTTCTTCATCCCCTTTTAACTACATATCTGTGATTGATTTGTGGGGCCCGTCAGCCATTTCAGTCAATAGCAGAGAAACTGAGAAAAATGATATCCGTTCAACTCTAGAGTGATAAACGAGTGTTTTTGTTCTCGTTTATCAGCCATCGATTCCTAGTTCACAGCAGGTAGCATCTGATCAGCTGAAGATCACATAAGAAAGGTTGATCAATGAGAGTGATTGGCTCGGGGCAGTGAGTGGGTGGGTGTGTGCGTGTGAGTGTATCCTGTGTGTGTAAGAAAAGGAGGTTGTTGAACCCATGGGAAGTGCCTGGAATTCTGATCTGAAGATTAATTATGCAAATACTGATCAGCTGTATCGATTAACAACTACGTCTGTTTTCGGTTTTGTGCCCATTTATTGGAATTTCCAAGTACAAGTAGTCGGGAGAGCAGCTAAATGTTCATGCTAGCCTTTTAAAGCTACACTGTGTGGAATACCGTGACATTTGTAGAAAACAGAAATTAGTGATAGCTCAAAATTATCACCTCATAGAACTGAACAATATATTGAATTGTTGTTGTATTTGTTTCAATGAATGCGCTGTAAAAATCACAAAGGGTTTCTTGTTGGATGCAGTGTTTTGTAGGCTTTTGTATTTCAGTTGGCATGTATTACATTTTGCATTCAAATAATAACCTGGATAATATAATCTTGCATATATTTTTGGGTCATATTTGCTAAATCAAAGTTAGCTTATTAAAAAACACAATTTAATGTTGGTAACATGACCTGAAAGCCGTGTAATGTCACATATTGAGTGTCCATCTATGCTACTACATTTAAAAGTGTGAAATACTTCCAGCCCCTAAGAACCTGAACTGCCACATTTTCTCAGAGTAACAAAAAGCCTCCTTTATGTTACTTCTTTGTCACATAAACTCATAGGCATACTATGCAATAAGTAATCATAAATACATTTACTTACATGCATACATAAATGAATTTTAGCTGCTTAATTGCAAACAACATAAAGCCAAATAGAGAAAAGCTGAATACCATAAATTAAAACACATAGAAAAAAGAGACCTACACAGAGAGTAGGGAATTAGGGCTTATACCTTGCATCATCCCAGTAACAATAGGGAGAGTGCTTTTCAGTGGAAGGTATAATCCCATTTCCACACGATAAAGAAATCCTGAGCCAAAGCCTAAGGCTGCACACTTACATCCCACAACACTCGCTCACTCTCCCTGTTTTCCATGCACATGCCACACTGTAAACATTACCCAAAACACACACTCATCCAGTGGTTGGGCAGAGACACCAAAGCCCCTCTCAAGTGTAAATGCAGGCACACACTTACAAGCTACACACATTCTTTTGCTTAAGCAAGGATAATTTTTGGAATCCACAAGGTAAAGCCACTAACACAGAAATGCACACTTTCACAGACTAAACATGGCAGAGGTACTGTCAGCGCTTAGAGACATCCATCTTCTAAGACTTACTCAAACTAGAAGGAAGTTGAACAGAAAAGGGCTTTGTTCCTCTTTGGGCCAGCATCATCACCATCATCTCTCTGGGTCTCTAATTTTCAGTCCAGCGTTATCACATTTGCATTGTTGTTTGTGGAGAAGAGTTGGAGAGTTGACAGTACTTTTTAGTTTGTGTTTCTGGTGTTCAGTCCAGTATCTCCATGTGCGTCTAGACATTTTGCCATTGTGTTTGAAGTATTCCAGCATATTTAAGCTCGTTAAGACACTTTGGAAGCTTGCATCTTAGTGTTTGAAATGAGTGCAATTTTCTCCTAACTGTTTTTTATATGGTACATGCTGATAGTTCTGAGAGTATTATACAAAACATAGTGGCACTCCACAGTGTTGGTGTGATACTACTAGTAGTTTTCCCTGTAATTCCTTTCATTTTTGCATCACATCACATTTTGTAACAGAAAAAAATTTACTCTGTCTTTCTGTTGTATTATATGATTTGCAAGTGTTTATGCAAGTAGTGTTACCTTTTCTCATTATACGATAAAATGTTTTACAAAATTATAGAAGGAAACAGCATGCTGATCTCTCTATAATAGAGCATTATTCACACACCTGACCCTAATAACAACAATAATTTTGCCAACCCTAGAATATTTCTTTGCATCACTTTTTGTATGAGTAGAACAAATGTTATTAAAGTTAATGTGCTCACCTACTTTACTGACAGTAGCACATTATTTTCACTAAGAACCTTCATGTTATTGATCTTACTATTATTTGAATGACTGCTTTTTATGTAGAATAAAGTCTTAATGTGTTTTCTCTTGTCATACTTTGGACAAAGTTGGTGGTCTGTATTTATTCAGACTGAATTACTTAATGTTGTAGATCACCTGTTATTTTCATACCAACATTATAGAAGCATTTATTTTGCCAATATAGAGCTTGGAAGAGTTGATAATGTTAAAACTTGATGAAGGAATTATGTCTTTTAGGAAAGTATGACAACATTTTATGGACCTCAGACTGTCTTCAATCTGAAATTTATTACCAGACCAATGAATTTGCCCTCCAAAGCCTTACTGCTCTCTAGTGGAGACAAATGAGTTCTGTGGCAGATTCTGTTTGGCGTTGTGTTGAAATCTTTGCCATAATAGGCAGCTATTGGCAGCCTCACTTAGTGGGTTTTAAGAAACTGATAAGATAATCTTCTAAACACTGTGAAATCCTCTCGCTTACTGCCTTCAGTACAAACCCATTAACACCTTCTTTATGTTCTTTTCAACTCTGCTTTCATCTCTCCAGGGTCTAATCAGTTCATTGGGCAGATGCAGGATTTTAGATTTTATCCCACTACGTTGACCAACAGGTGAGTTGGATAAAGAGATATGCAGTGAACAACTGTTGAAAAAAAAGGGGGAAAACGCCTTAAAATATTCAAAGGAATTTATCACTTCACTCATCCTTAAAATACATTTTATAACAAAAGCAGAGGAGCACCATACAATTATAAACGAAAAACTGATAAAAGGAAGGAGCCAAGGAGGACTATGCATTTATTTCTAGATCTGTACGTGTTTAAGAATTCATCAAAAAAGCCAAATTACATGTGCTCTAAGTTTTTGTCAAATAATGGAGGTTGACGGCCCATTTTTTGGCAACCGTTTCAGGAAGAGCCAGAGGTGCAATTTCTTTGTTGAATTACAGCAAAAAAATCTGTGAGCAGGACAGAAAGGTAGTCACAAAGGTGAGGAGGCAAATGATGTGATGTGGGTGATAGTGCATGCAGTTCCAGTGTAGCCAGCTGTCTTTCTTATTAGTCTACCAGTTAAGAAAAGGCAGCTCTCAGATTATACCATCCTGGAGCTCTCCTGACTTGGTTTCACGTGTGAATGACCAATACCAAATTAAAGAAATTATTGTTTTTGAGGCTGTGTGACAGAGTTAAAGGGTAATAAGGGAGATTTTGTTTGGCTACAATTTTATTCCAGTCCAGCACCGTATTGGGCAGACTACTGCATTTACTTAAAAATATAACTTATGTACTGTAAAATGTTCATGAATGTAAATAAGTCAAATTCATGTCTCTGGTAACCTCGAATAGAATTTCTCTTTGTAGTGGTAGTGTATTAAAGTTTTATGTTTGTTGTGTTAACAGGGAAATAGTCCAGTTGTACTCTGGAGTCCTGCCGAAGCTCCATGTCCAGTCTGAGTGTCGCTGCCCTCCCAGCCACCCCAGAGTTCACCCATTAGTTGAGAGGTGAAGCACCACAATGTCTTGTGTATTGAGACACAAAGTAGTGCTTTCAAAATTATAAAGATAAGCTATATGTGATTAAGTACAATTGCCAAAATGGAAAACTTAGTCAGTAAATGTGTTTATTATGCACCTATATTGAACATGTTTTACTGTTCGAACTAATTTTAAAATAAAATAAAAAAGCAGTTAATTTGCCAATGACACAAGTAATCAAACCATAACAAAATATATAACTACATTAACATTTGTTAAGCTGAGTAAAAATTAAATTTTTAAGTTTTAGTTATTTTGATATTTTTGTTTTGAAGAAACTTTGTTTCATGTATGCTGTGTTTACAGGTACTGTATACCTAATGCTGTGGAGGACACGACTAATGACAGGGTTTTGAGACTGAACCTCAACGCTCATCCTCTTAGTTACATTAATGACCAGGACATGGGCACCTTGTGGCTATCTAAGGTCATGAGTTTACAAGAACTAGATGAAGGAGTCACTATTACAGTGGATTTGGCAAATGGGCAATACCAGGTAATGTAACTCCTATACAACAATTTTATGTGATCTGAAACCTTAATATTGTTATTGTCATCTTGACTAAAGACAATCCACAGAACCACACAGGTTGTTTATTAGGTTGTATCATCACAGAGGAAAAGAAAGGCAAAATAAATATATAGATTATTGGATTTAGGAGTTGTGGCTGGAAGACTCTTTCTTCCTCTCTGTGATGTGCATACTGCGTATATGTGTGCGTGCAGGATTTTAGAAACTGTCCTCATGTGGCCATTCAACTCAAGTCCCAACATAAAAGACACTCTCTGAAGTCAGGAGTATTTGAGTTTTGTATGGGACTAGGTTATTGCAGCCTTGGTGGCTTAATGCACTCCCTGCTGTGTAACCCAGAGTACTGGCCCACTGGAGTGGCAGATAAGACTCATGCACACAAACATGCACATGCGTTATATGTAATAGAAATTCACTACTGTGTGTGTAAAGCAACATATTGTAATTAAAAAAGAATAGGAGGTAAGCAGTAACATAAACTGCCAATGTGTAGAAACTGTGGTTTCTCAAAATGCATACTTTGGAATTAAGTTTCTAATTAATGCAGCTTTATTATTTTTTCCATCAACTTCCATTTGCACAATTATGAATAGGGTTCCACAGGTGAGTACTTCAACAAGTCAACGCCATCAGAATTGACTTGGTGACAGATCACCCAAAGGGATGATATAAAACTAAATCACCTTTAAACCAGAAACTCAGATACACTGAATTACAGACATGGAAAAGGTTTGGTGATTGGCAAAGGAGGAGAAGCAGGGGGATCAGAGAGTCGGGTAGAAATGCAGTCAGGAGACTAAAATATGACAAAATATTAAAGAAAATATAAGCCATTCAAAGAAATCACCCCAACAAAAAATAAATAAAACAAAAAACTGCAACAAAAAAACAAAAATAGTGATGAATATTTGCAACAAAAGGTGTGGTAGAATATGGAAAAAAAATATTGCCTCAATTCACTTTGTAGGTGCTCTGATTTATTATCCCCATTAACTCATATCTCTTTCTATTTCAGGTATTTTATGTTATAGTTCAGTTTGGGGGACTTTTGCCTGAGTCAGTTTTGATCCAGAGAAGAAAGCTGGACTTGTTGCAACATGAGCCTGGTAATATGACAGAACAATCCTGGTTGGACTGGCAGTATATGGCCAGAAACTGCAATGTGTTTAATATGCAGAACAATGGACCATTACCCAGACCAGACTCAGTCAACTGTCTGCAGCTGCCCAGGTTAGTAAGGCTATTTTGACCAACAGCTAAAGAATCCCATGTCTATTCTGACAGTTTTTGAGACTGATTAGCACTATTTAGGAAAAATGTAGTTGTTTTTCAGACTTCATACTAGATAAAGGCTTGTAATCAGACAGTCTTGAAAAACATACTGTGCCATGTTATTGTAATTGTAATATAACTCTAGTAAATCTTTGGAAATATGTAGAAGAAAAAACATTTATTGATTAAGACATCAATCGCCTATGTGAAATTTGAGTGTGGGTTTATCCTTTGACATGTTAGTGTGATTTATGCATTAGTTATTACAAAACCTTCAACAATCTGCAAAAAAAGATTAAAACTGATACATTTTCCATAGACCTTCACTCCTTTGCATGGTGATCACGTCTGAAATATTAAATAAATACACATTTACACACTACAAACACATAATAATCATTCAAACACTTTGCACAAAAGCCATGAGTCAAATAAACCAGAGGGATCAGGTTCCAACCTATAAAAAAACAGTTGCATAAATACATATACATACTGCATTTATGCAACCCCACTGTATTTTGTGACACCCTCAATAGGGGTATTATGAAGTTAACCATTTACAGAGTTATTTTGGCACATGAGCTGCAACCAGTTTTGTATTGGCACTAGTTACAATAGTGGACCTGCAAAATATACACAGCTACCATTTATCTCACTAATTTCTGGCAGAGCTGCTGGCATCAAGTGCCTAGTTGGTAATAAATGGAACAGGTATGAATAGATCACAGATTATGCACTCATTGTTCATTTTCACTTAACTGACAGATGATGCCACAAACAACATTTCTAGGCTCTGATCATTTTAGTAATATTGGCATGAGTGCCTCATAACCTCACTTTGTCAACAAAATAACACTCAGTTTTTCATAATTGTATCAACATATCAATTTGCTTCATGCGATAATTTTTTTCTCCTTGGAGATTTATTGAATTTTGCAAAAATAAATTTTCTCCAAATACTGGTGGACTTGGGGAAATTCATTTAAACACACCTTCTACTTGTGTCTAACTAATTTGGTTTCCATTGTTTTTGTTGTTAATTGAAGTGCAGACCGCAAATCTATTCATATAAATAACATCTTAATTTGAGGACAGATCATATCTGTGAATATGTCAGATACTTGTAGACATAAAAAATATAAAAAATAAACTCAGCACCCAAATTAAACACTCATTCTAAGGAAACTTTCACCACTTTATTTAAATAAATATGATTAGCGTCTCACATAGAATTTTGCAGTGCAGCTCATATTGTCTGCAGCTTGTAACAGAACACAGTTTCAATTATCTGAGCCCAAATTCTAAAACTTAGCCTTATGCATACAATGTACTGTTTGTCAAGTTGGGTTTTGTGTCTTTTTCCACTGCTGATCTTCTGAAAATTGACAAAAAAGTAAATAGAACCATACAACTCTGGGTTGTACCAACTAGTTGATTTTGTTCTCTGCAATAACTTTTTATGTTTCATGTCGACCAGTTGGGAACATGTGACAAAACTGATTTTTCCAAGAAGATGAAAGATGAGGAACAGGATTGGGATGTCAGATAGTGAATTGTCTAAACCAGGGGTCTTCAAGTCCAGTCCTCAAGGGCCACCATCCTGAAACTTTAAGATGCATCTCTGCTCCAAAATGTCTGAATTCCCTCACCAGCATTCATTCAGCTCTGCAGTAGGCTGGTAAAGAGCAGTTTAGTTGATCCAGGTGTGTTTGAGCAGAGATGTGTCTTAAAGTTGCAGGATGGTAGCCCTTGAGGACTGGTCTTGGTGACCCCTGGTCTAAACAATTTTTGAGTAATTTACCAAAGATGTACTTCAAACCCTAACAAAGACTACTGAGCAATGTTATATGTCAGAGTCTTTTTCATCCATCCAACTGATTTTCAATATGATCAGCATCAACCTGTGTGTTGACGCTTCTAAGCTGGTAGCTTCAACCCGTTAAAAGCACTGTTTGACCTCATATGGAAACAAAGTTCAAGGAGCATGCTGAGAATCCTGATTAGTGCATTTAAAAGTTCAACTTAGATGCTATTTTCATGTAGAGACAATTGTGTTTTAATCCATGAAATCCATGAAAAACTTAAAGATTTTTGTTTTGTTTCTGGACAAATATTTTTTCAGTGATGTGCCGCTCATAGGAGGTAACATCACCTTCAGTCTGCTGACCACACAGCCACATGTGAGACCTGGATATAATGACTTCTACAAAACTCCTGCCCTGCAAGAAATGGTACAAGCTGTACAGGTCAGAATACATATGAAAGGGCAATACTACACCTCAGCAGTCGGGGTCAACCAACAACACAGACATTTTGCCATCAGTGAAATCACAATCAGTGGCAGGTACAAATTTCACTTGTTTTTATATATTATACGTCTGTGTTTATTGTTATAGGAATATGTCTTTCAGTTTGTGTGAAGCTTGTGATGTCCTGAAGACAAGAGTTGACAAATCTCAAATATAGACAAACAAAGCATTTATTTTGTGTGAAATGTTCGGTAGACATTAGATGAGCTATATATATGACTTAATAAAAAAATTATTTATTTTTTGTTAAAACTGTCACTATGTCCTGACAGTATAATATGAGTGAAATAATCTGTGAAATAAAGTCTGCGGAAATACACCGCTCTGAGTTGGAAACAACCAATCAGAACCAGGAGGAAGGTCTTAGCGCTGTTGATCTGTTTGTGTAAGTACTGCTCAGTTTAAGCAGCATATGCAAGTTCAAGATTTCTTGTTTGCTGCACATGTGCTAATGATGGAGAAACAACTTACCGTTACAGGAAAACTGTTTATCTGCCATCATCGCTGGCCATATTTACTAGCCTGTACATTCACGGCAGGCTCCGCAGTGGGGAAGGAGTTGTAGCGCAGCGGAGAGTAAGGAGGAGACTGTGAGGAGTGCAGTAGGTAACTTATTTTATGTTACCTACTGCAGCTTTAAGCCACTCTTCTCCTACCATAGCTACTCTAAGTGTCATAATTGGTTAAATGAAATATTGGAGTGTCTCCTCAGTACTGATTTGTAAGAACTGAGTGAGCACAGTTTCGAAAAATTATTCAACACAGACTGTTGGGTTTCAGTAGAGGTTTTTCAGAGTAATTGTGAACACATCTTTTCATTAGACTGACATTGTGACTGACATAGTGACTGTCTTTTATGACTATGGTAATTATAGGATTATGCAGGAGGCAATCATCCCTCTTTCTTTCCTTCTCCCTCCCTCTAAGCTGTTTTAATTAGGAGCTTGTTACAGTGAAGTAGGAGAAACACAGATTTAATGCTGCTGAAACCTCATCTGTGTGATCTTCATCCATCCATGTCACTCCTTTCTGTTTTATTTGTCTGTCGTTTCTTGATTCTTTATGATTCATGTAAACATAAATGTAGCAGGAGAAAGGAAGGAAAATATTAGGGTTTCACTGATATGGAAAATTTGGTCCGATATAAATATCAGTTGTTAATATTGCTATTGTGGCTGAAAAAAAAAAAAATGTATATATATATATATATATATATAAGGTAAGGGCGAACCAACCAGACATTGTCGTGGTGGATAAACAACAGAGGAAAGCAGTTGTGGTGGATGTTGCAATACCAAGTGACTGCAATGTCAGGAAAAAGGAGCATGAGAAACTAGAGAAATACCAGGGCCTAAGGGAGGAACTGGAGAGGGCCTGGAAGGTGAAGAC
>CAEFZY010002284.1:0-14597 GCA_903066815.1 Brachyrhaphis roseni
GGGCCAAGCAGAACAGAAGCGTCTCAGTGTGCATTATTTGTTTATATAAATTAAGGGTTTAGTACTTTTCCTTCTATAATATATTCAGCAAAAAGAAAGCCTCCATGTTACTCTACTAAGATTTAGGAAGAAAAGTAATAGTCAGATGATGCAAATCAATTGCACATCATTAAACAGTCTTCAGAAAGGGTGACCACCCTTATAACAGGTAAAGTTTTGTTAGCTTGCAGGTCTGGGGCCTATTATTTGTTAGCACAATGCAAAGATGGTAAAATATGAGCAATGGCCTTTGTTATGAACATTTTCCTATTCAAAGATGAGATATTAAATAAATTAAAATTACTGAATCAATAATTTGACAGAAGATGCATCCCTTGCCATTATATTTTTATTCAAAAGGCTAAAACAGCGTTTTGAAGACCCCCAGAGAATAAGAGCCCCTTACACAGTGCATAAATGCTTTCTGTTCACATTTTAATACACACCTCTCACTTCCTCTTTCCACTATGCCCTGTTTTGTCAGCAACATATTAAAACAGAAATCACACCTCTGGAAATGCGTGGTCTACATCCTGTTCACAAAAGACAAATTCAAAAAATACTCTACCTAGTTCCTTTCTCCAACTGAGTATGCAGCTCTCAAAGCACAAAGTTTTTACACCTTTAAACCTTAAAGGTCAAGTTTAAGTTTTTCCACTACACCTTAAAGACGGAATGACATTATTTGAAGTGCTTCATTTTGTTGTGCAGTTGCTTGTTAAGATTTATGACCTCATAGTTAGACTAAGACAGAACAATCTTACTTTGAGGTTCTAAGTTAAGACAACTAAATCTGTTTAGCTTAATGATTTTATAAAAACTAGAACGGTTTAAGGCAACAGATTTCCATGCAATTTTCTAGTAAAGTCAATTAATTTAGGTTAAGAGTATATGGCCTGTAAGACCCAATTTCTCCTTCAGGAGATAACAGAAGAGTTTGCGAAGATCTCTTGTTTTTCAGATGAAACCAAAACAGGAATATTAGGTTATGCAGCACCACATCTGACTGCTTTTATCTTGCAATGGTTCACGCAAATCTTGCTGTGATTCTACTCTCAGCTTTATGCTTTCATTTTGAGTTCTTTTTTATTATTGTTATTTTTCAGTACTTCTGGACTTATATATAAAGTGCTGTGAATACCCTACTGTACAATGGAGAATTGTACCATGAAAATTAAAGAACATTGTGTGCTCTTGCAAGAGAAAGGCAATGTCATTAAATCCCTCCTCTACTTCCTGCTTTCAGAGATAGTGGTATGAGATAGTGGCACACAGCTTGTGAATAGACTGGAGTAAGTGCTATTTCGAATCTCTATTTCAGCACATCTCTGTCTGTCCTCTTTTGTCTGCAGAGAAAAAACAACTTCTTATTTTGCTTTTAAGAAGCTGATATGCAACTCTGTTACTTGGTGGATAGATATGAAAGACAAAAGAAAATTCTCCCTCATCTGCACTCTATGTAACACTCAACAGTGACCTTGAACTGAGAACACTATCACCAGGCTCATTAATATTTTAAGTATGTTTCTGCTTACCGTGAGGCGCCATTTCCAAAGCAACACTAACATGGAATAAAATCTGGCTCAGCTTTGTAACATAATTACAAAGAAAACAGTCTTTATGTTAATGATTATGAATTTATTTTACCCAAAATGTTATATATTTTACATGTAATGTGTTTCCAGTTTTTCAAGTTTCAAGTCTTAATTTTAAGTATAGTCTGGATTCTCCTTTATTAATTAACAGTCAAATGCTTAATTAGAAATTAAACGATATATTTTATCACCTTACAGCTGAAACATAATTGATCTAGTTTCTATTTACTGTAAAGTGCTACTAACTTTCTCTTTATGGGTAATTACTGTTATAAAGATAACTTTTATCTTTACTACATCAACAAAACCAGATAGAAGCTCACATGACACAACTTGCTTCAGAGCAGATAGATTTTTTCTTTCGTCCCTATAGTTTTTGAAAAAAAAAAAAGTTTAAAAACAGATGGAAACTAGACTTCTCGTGTTTCTGAAAGATGTTCACCTCTTTCACCCAAAAGGCTTCTTCAGTTTTGAAAGTGGGTTGGAAGTATGGTTTAAAGTTCTAGTCAGTACAATCACACTAATAATTGTGTGATGGGTCAGTGGACCCTTGATAGGGATACCAAGGGTCATTAACCCTCTCCGGGCAGATGTTGCAGATTTGCAACAGCTAAATGCTGTTGAAATACTGTTTAAATGTCTCTCTCAAAAAAAAGTCTGAATTGTATATTACTACCCCATATGATCATTTTCTCCAAATATCAGATTTTTCCTGCAACTACAACTTAATTTGAGCCTGAGAGGGTTAATTTAGTTCAATAGCTAGGTCAATGTTACTTGCTGATTCAAATGTCTCGCTAAAGATGCCAACTTTTTAGGTCACATGTCTCAAAGTGTGACCTGACAATGGAGATTAGATAAAACTACCCTTCAGGTTTTAGAAAAGAGGAAACCTGAGGACATCTCCTCCCCTTTTAAAGCACTGAGTTTCTAAAGAAGCTGCCTCACTTAGATCAATGTTTCACTGGTACAGTTAAAACGCTTCCTGAAAGTGCCAGAGGCGTGATTCGTTTTTCATTACTGTGTGGGGGGGGGTTAAGTTAATAGATATTGCCTGTTGGATCCTGCATACATATTTCCAACAAATGTTAATCGCTGTCTTTCATGGTATTGAGAAAGCAGGAGGGAAACTTGCAGTCTTGCTTATACTTGTCCATCAAATGTCCCGTTTGGAGTTTGCATTTTTGGTACGAAGCATGTTTGGAAAGATGTATGCAGAATTCAACAGAATTGCAAACCCCAAAAGGGATAATTGTTGGACAAGTATAAGCAAGTCAGCAAGTTTCATTCCTGCATTCTCAGCACAGGTAGCGCAGGGCAAACGAATGGACTAGTACATAGACTGGCAAACATCAGACGAGGACCCGATGAAGAACAAAGGACACAGGTGGGATTAAATACACAAGGAGGCAATCAAGGGAACAAGACACACCCGGGAACAATCAAGGGGAGGACAGGACAACACGGAGAGCACAGAGACACAGAACTCGAAATAAATACACAGAAAAACACAGAAAACTCAAAAATAAACACAGAAAAACACAGAACCTGACATAGGGATTCTCCTACCATGGTAGGGATTCTTTTTCACTACCATGGAGAAAGAATCCTGCTTTCTCCATGGTAGTGAGAAAGCCGGAGTGAAACGTGCTCATACTTGTCCATTCAATGTTTCGTTTGGGGTTTACATTTCTGGTAAAAACAAATAAAATTGCAATGAGAACAAAAACATGTCATAATTCCCACATATTTTGCACCATTGTGAAGGCTTTACAGAGTTCAGATGTTTATACAACTGGCAGGAAGGAAAGAATGTTACAACACACAGGAAGCAAATGGGAACAGTGTCGTAATGTGTCTTCATATGTGTCAGTGGACATGTAAAACTGAAGGTGTGCCAAATATCCCAGGCTATTTAACTTTACATAACTTTGATATTATGTCATTAAGTATAAGATGTTAAATTCCCAGGGTTTGTCATTAAATTTTTTTCAGGTCACAAGAAGCAAGTTTTCTTGTCATGACAGACTGTTTCTTTAAGTTCTTCTGAAATCATCTGAATCAAATTAGAACATGTTTAGGTGAGATCTTTAGTAAGACCAAAACTTTTAAACTAACCCAAGAAAAACTTTTAAAATAGGATAAAGTAAAAAAAAAAAAAAAAAAAAAGCAGAAGTTTTTGTCTTCTCTATTTCATAATAAGTAATTATACTGTACGTAAGTGATTAGTAGCTGTAACCAAAGAACTGGAAAAAACCTTAAAAACTTAAAATGACTGTTGACAAAATCTTTGAACACCATAAGCACTTATAAAAAGTACATTTGCAGATTATTAACTCAACTTCCTGATCCCTCATGTTTATCATGTTCCCACTCATGTACTCTTTCCAACATGCAGTCTTGTCATCCTTAGTAGTTAATGATTACTGAGTCATAATTCCACAATTAGCCACATATTATTTGTTAATTATTACTTAAGCTGAAAAAGCTTAAGTAATAATTAACACTAAACTGGTTTCCTCCTTCATGCTAGTATGATTCTCGTAAGTATTTATTTACTGCTTTCAGAATAAAGGTCTTGATTGGACATCATTTTAATTTTATCAGCAAATCATGAATAATAAAGGTTTACTTTTAACAGAACAGTCACAATTCTATTCTCCTCACTACATCAGAAGAAAGTATCACTGCTATAAATTTACATTATGATTTATGTTATTTATGCTCTGAATGCTCTGAATGAGTTCCTGTTAATCTTCTGTTTCTGTTTCATCAGAAACCGTTTTTTTTTCTGTTGAAACCGAAAGAGTTTGAGATAAGCAACAGAATCTGAGGGGGAGAGAAAAGCTCTCCACGTACAGAGCTTTGCTCTGTATATGAATGGTTGGAGGAGGATCAGAAAACACAGATGAGGCTGTTACTTGTGCAGTTAGAGGAGCACAATCAACCAAAACCATAATTAATTTTATAAGAGAAGCAGAAGCCTGACAGTTTTTTTTTTATTTTATTTTTAAACTCTTAATTGAACCCTTTTTAAAGCTTTTATCATGTAGGAAAACTTCATTACAAAATTTGGATGCTTTACAAACTTTACAGGAGCCCTATGGTTTGGCTACCGGATTGTCTCACCAGGTGACTGAGGGTAGCATCTTACTGTTCAGAAAATGCCAATGCAAAACTTATATCTTCGTCTATTATATTGAAATCTCTGTGCTTTTAGGTAAGTGCTTATAAGTAGTAACTGAGCCTGAACTCTGGCTATTTACTCAATAGAATGGTGGTTCCCACACTTGGTATTTTTTTAATGTAAATTACTAGTTTGTAAATAATTATCTCAAACAGTTATCATGATTAATGAAAGACAAAACTCCTAACCACAAAAATAACTGAGACTGAAAACTATTTGGCTATTGAGCTCTGTGTGATGAGCTTGAGAAATAAAGGCTTTGTTTCCTACTTGTGGTCACAGAAACTAGGAAGACTAGTTTCCAGAGTTTACAAAGCAGGCATCGGCATAGCACAGCGCTCTATGTTGAAGCTTTTTGGAGAGGCTGCCAATAGATTGAAATTGTTAGAGGACAGTGAGTTTTGCTTAGTGATAAACATTCAGGTTACACAGTGATACAATTGTAAGCACTGTTGCCTTGCAATAAATAGTGCTATATTTGAATCCAAGTGAAGGCTTTATGTGAAATTTGCATGTCGTCCTAGAACACTTTTGCTTCTGCTTCTGGAGTGGCTGGTGGGACATCACCAAGCACTCCAGTTTCCTCCCAGAGTCCAAATGCATGCATGTTAGGTTATATGCAAGGTCACTTAATTTTCCTTTGGTGTTGGTATGTATATTATGGTTTGTCATCTGTCTCTATGTTGCCTTGCAATGTTATTGTGACCTTTCCACAATATTGCATCACTTCTCAGTCATCAAATGCAAAGTGATGCAGAATAAAAAAAAGTGAGAAAAAGAAAGTGAGCAATAACTAAGTGGTTATGGAAAAAAAATTAAGTTTTAAGAAATTTGATTAGGATTGAGCACAAACTTATTGAGTACGTAGATGGCAGTTGCTGTGATAACATGAAATATGTTTGTTTCTTAAGTGGGCAAACTTTCACATACCGTATATTTGTTTAGACCACCCAGTGCAGTGGATGTAATCTGCCATTGCAGTCAGCTTCATGATTGGACTTAGAAACACAAAACATTACTCTTTATGTACCATTTTTTTTTTTAAAGTATTTAACATAATTTTACTACTCTAATGTTTGTTGGCATCCTTGGTCAGCATCCTGTGACATTGTTAAAGCAGAATATTTATGAGAAAATTGAACATTTAAATTAAATGTCCCTTTTTTCAACTTCACAATGCATGCATTAAAATTGAGCATGTTACAGAGGCACTTGGATTATGTGATTCTACATTTTCTTCTTCCAACCTCATAAGAAATGTTAAAGGATTAGAGGATAAAAATAATGCCTAATTTTTAGTCTCTCACAGTAAATTTTAGTAAATCTTGAAACTATAACTAACTTTTAAATGTAAACATACATTCCATTCAGATAGTCATGTTCATTTTTTAATTTTGCTGACTTTTTTAAAACTGTTCTCTTACCAGTATAGAATGATGATACAACAGATCCACAAATGCAATGGTTTGAACTGAATTAGGTGTACAAGTTCTGAGCGCACTGACATTGAGATGGTCTCTGCCGGAACTATTTCTTTTTGTTGCTCTTCGGAAGCTGAAAGCAAGAGTTAGAGATGACTCAGTCAGTCTGCGAGGAGTGGCTACGCAAGCCTATATAGTGAGAGCCTTATGCGACATTGTCAGATTTCACCAGCTATGGAGCTTCTTTTAGGTGTGTTTCTCTGCCTCCTGACATTTACTGGAAAGACGTCTGGTAATAAAGCCGGTAAGAAAAGTAAAATAGTTATATGATATTATTAAGAAAGCATTGTTACCAAATGTGTCAAATGTGTGTTAAAATATTATTTGTATTAAATCAACTGTTTGAAATTCTAAATATTGAAGAATAATCGAGCAGTAGCAACCAGTCGTCACACCTGCTTTTCAATCTGGTTCAGAATATAAATTCCGCACCGTCCTTCACAATGAAAGTGATGCTATGATTATGTTGCTTTGCACAAATTCAGGTATTTTTCTATTATTGAGTTTGAATGTTGCATATTTTCCTTTACAGCAGAGAATCTGAAAGGAGGAAGTGCACTGCCTCTTTTATGTCACATCTGTTTCCGAGAATCCCCTGCGCCTATCGCGCTTTATCGCGTGCGTGACTTGCAGGTGTTGTGGATTTTATACCAGTGTATTATAAAAGCCTCTGGTGAACACATATCGCAGTTTGTCCACCAGCTTCCATCCCCAAAGAAAATATAGCATCGCTTTAACAGACAGAACTGTCAGACGGCTTTCTGGCTTACAGTCAACGGCGGTCAGTATGAATTCGACAAGGAGGACTGTGCTCTCCTCCGACAAGGACGGGTTGATGATGATGTGTGGTGGGTTATTTCTTGGAAAATAACCCATCATGGTGGGCTCATATAAATGCAGGCGTTACATCGATTCGCGTTTCCACATCAGATACTGTTCCCCAGCGTCTCCCACGTCAAGAAATCCAGCAAATAGTCTAAGTGGCTGGTGCTCCGTTTGTGCCGTTAAAATTTTCGTTTGTGCAGCTTTGGTTTCTGAGATATTAAGTATCTCAGAACTTAATATCTGATATATATATATATATATATATATATTAGGTTGTTTTTTTTTAGGTCATCCAGAGTTCATCATAACCCCATATTGCTCCGTTTGTGCCGCTAAAACTTTCGTTTGTGCAGCTTTTGTTTTCGAGATATTAAAATTTTAATTTTGGCCGATGACGTCACCAGCCCCACATCTTGCTCCAAAACAAACCAAAGTGAGCTATTTTGTTAGTGCAGTTTTGTGCCATTAAAACTCGTTTGTGCATCTTTCCCTTATGAGATATTAAAAGTTATTTTTTAGGTAATCCAGAGTTCACCATCCCCCATATTGCTCCAAAACAAAACATAGTGGGCTAACTTTGTTTGTGCAGATTTGTTCCGTTAAAATTTTCGTTTGTGCAGCTTTCATTTTTGAGGTATTAAAAGTTATAATTTTGGCCGATGACGTCACCAGCCCCCCATCTTGCCTCAAAGCAAACCAAAGTGGGCTACTTCGTTAGCTCTCCGTTAGTGCAAGTTTGTGCCGTTAAAACTACCGCACCAAAGTTGTTTTCAAGTTGGATATTGGATATTCCAATATCCGCGGAGTGAGCGGCGCCTAGCTCAAGGTTGATCCGTTTTATGAATGCTAATTTCGACCAGCCTTTCTCTACCGCTCCCTCCTCAAGCGCTCGAAGGCAAGTACACCTCGCTGCAGCAAACAGAAAGGGGCGGGGACGGGCCACTGTCAGTCTCATACCTTATTTGGAAATGGGACCATTGCACTCCGGAAGTGTAGGGGGTGCTATTTCCTATATTATCCGCGGTCTCCCGTTTTTATTTTTATTTTGAAATCTGTGATATATCTTCACCTTTAGGAAGGAATTTCACTCTCAGCATGTATTTGAACTTCTCTCTTTTATTTACTTCAGCGCAGCTCACAGTTTTTTGACAAATTCTGTAGTTTTCGGTGTACTTCTAAAACTGCGTCTTAGTCTCATCTTTTCGGGCCTTCTACTGCCTCTAGTGGCATGGGGGTGGTAACACAACTAATATAATTACATTACTAAATTAGAAAGGTGACTAGAACTTTGACCTGAATTGTCTGGAAGGTTAATACAACAACAACAACAACAACAACAGCTTGTTAATGTATCTTGGTGCTAAACCATTCAGTGATTTCTAAACTAACAAAAGTATTTTAAAGTCTATTCTCTGAGCTACAGTGAACCAACATAAGGGTTTTAGAACTGTGGTGATGTGCTCTGTCCTCCTGGATTTAGTGACAATGACAACGGGAAAATAACATGAGGCAGATCAAGTGAGTGAAGAAGAACGAGTTGGCCAAAAAACCTGGTGTTTTTGCTTGCTACTGTTTGGATATACCAATCTAATAGTATGCCACAAATAGCTCCAGTTTATAATTTAAGCTGTTTATGGTAAACATCAGGATCAAAGCGTTTTCTCAAATATATTAGAATGGTATGCTACATCAACTTAAAGTGTGACTAACTCCTAAATTTAGGACTTAGTTTAGCACAGTTTAACACCACAGTTTTTCTCACTGACAAACTGTGTAAATTGGTTATTTAAGGTTCTATCTTTATGTTTTTGTGCCATATTTGACATTTTCATGTAAATTTATTTAATTTCACGTTATTTTAGCATGAACTATCTCACTGCGGCCTCCTTTGGTCATAGGACTTACTCTCCTTTCCTCCACATGCTCGTCATACTTCTCTGTCTCTTGGCTCTGCCCACTTTGCTAGAATTTTTCAAAATGTGCGTCCCAGGGTTATGCTTTCTCATGGAGGGTTAGTAACACTTTGAAAATACTTTGGCCTTGTCCACACATAGCTAGATATCTGCGAAACTGAACATTATATAACTGAATATTTAGTGTTTCATAACATTTAAATTCATTTATATCTCATATGCTTTAGATTGTTTTATCATAAAAAAGAACAACAAAAAATTTTAACTCTGAAATTGTGGAACATTGATTTTTCTGTGGTGGTGCACCTCCATTAAATACACTTGCTCAGAGCACAAAAGATTGAATTAGATCAAATAGATTGGCCCTTATGGATCGGGTACATTGTCATCGATACCTGATCTGAAATTTTTTGCAATATCAAGACGATACAGATAATATGGGATCGGTGCATCTCTAGTTTTAAGTCAATTCAGCACTGTTTTTCTGTATGGGATTGGTATTGAACAGATACTAAACCTTAGATATCAGTATCAGTATCGAAAGTGCTGGGCACATGACAACTACCAATGTCACTGGCCCAGCATTCATTATGCCTGTGATGACCTTCATACATAAAAGTTGTAAGAAAGACATACAATTCTGGAAGTAATTGAGGAGTTTTTATGTATAGCAAACAATAGGATAATTGGAAAAAACAACATTTATAGCACAACATCTGTAACTATTTGTGGATCCTTTTAAAATTAACTTTACTGCAGGAGTAAAAGCACTATCAACGTAAAATTGGGCATTTGGAGCAAAGAAGAATGATTATCCGATCAAAATGGTGTGAGAGTGGAATCAGACATCTGACTTGGCCTTCTTTCAGACTATGCCACAGCCAAACCCATCTGTAATCTATTTGAATTGTTAGATTTGTGACTGTCATGACTTGACCAATCAGTTGAAAGTGAGAAAATTCTGGTTAAAATTCATACTTGCAGACTGAAATTCACAGGAAGCAAGGAAACTTGAGCACAGAATGTTATACTTTTTGATTCCTAAATCTAAAAGGGCACCGACAACAAAAAAGTACCTTCTAAAATAATTTTTTACAAATACAAAAGCAGAGACAGGCAATCGGTGTGCGCTCCCTCTCACTTAGCTTAATGCATCAACTGTAAACCTAGCTTATGTAGTGTGGCTTGTTATTGACTCCATTTACATGTTCACAATTGTGTTGGCAAATCAGATGTATCAATATGATTCACTATGGGCATTTTTGTTTTTGCTTTAAAGCTACTGTTTTAGACTAACTTATAGGAAAGTAAACATTTTTAATGATCATTTTTGTTTTTTCAGATCCTCACAAGATTCAAGTCAAAGAAGATGACAATGTCACTCTACCTTGTTTATTTAGCACAGCAGTTACAGACAAGATCATTGACTGGAAAATAGATGAAAAGGAGGTACTTCTCTATGACCACGAAAAAAAATCACGTCAAGCTCCGGAGTTTATAGATCGTGTGTTTTTTTTTTCCAAATGAACTAAAGTTTGGAAATGCCTCAATGCAAATCAAAGAAGCAAAGGTGTTAGACAGTGGAAATTACACCTGCAAATATCTTAACAAAGGTAAAACTGTGGAAGAAGAGAGTCGCCAAGTTGAGCTAACTGTTGGTGAGTGTTTTCATGGAATTCTTAAAGACTAATGAATACTGCTTTCAAGTTATTTGAAATTATCTGTGTAAAGAAATAATTTAACCTCAGAACTTTTAGGATGCAAAGTTACATTTGCATACAATAAAAATTCCTGCATGAATTTATTCCTGCTGCACTGATAAGCTCAATAATGACTTTTGTATTAAGCTAGGTGTGTTTTATAAAAGTGTGTTTTATAAAAGGCTTTATAAGTCCCATTACAATAAGACCCAGGAATGTAGAGAAGCAGGAACAGAGAGAATTAAATAAATGGGATTTTTCACTAAAATATACTCTACTAAGGAACTTGTACATCATTGATGTCAAGAATGAAGTAGCTAACTGACATCTGCCAAGAGACAATATCTAAAGCATTTGTCATTTATTTTTAATCACAAAAGATCTCAGTTATGCATTATGACCTTTTTTATTTTTTATGTATTTATTATTGTTATTTTTTTAAATTGGCTTTTCTTTTCTATTTTTGATTGGTTTGTTTTCTTTTGCTGAAAGAATTGTTCAGTTCTGATTGAGCTTCAGATTATCCACTTTTTTTTATCTGCTGTGTCTTTTTTATCTAGCCCTGATAGTGTATGCATACACTCAGCAAGCTTTGCTATTTAGGCATACCACCTGATGTCTGAGGTGATCTAAATAACCCATCCAGAATGATCTCATCAGTAAAATAGCTGGCATTCATGATTTGAAATTTTTGCTTCTGTGTAGCAGTGATGCTGATATATAAAAAAAAAGTATAGAGAAAAACTATCCGAATGTGCTTGGACATCTCATTAACATGTGTTAACTTTTCCACCCTCACCCCATCCACCCTCTCCCTCTTACAGAATACATCTTAAAGGACAGAACGAGACGAAAAAGTAAAGGTGAGTTAGCTTTCTGATGACGTCATCCATTATCTAAAAATTATATTGTTATATTGTTGTTCACAAACCATAAACTCCTTATCAAAATCTGTTGAGATTTTAACTGGGTTGTGGGTCTTAAGATAACATGACTGCAAAATTAAGCGTAGTTAAAGTTTGTTTTTTTTCTCAGCTTGTATATTGTAGAAATATCAGAATGGCCTCAAGCAGGTTATACTCAGTTTAACTACAAGTGTTGTGATGATAAATAAAAAAAAAAAAAAAAGATAATTTGACCGAAGATGGCGAGAATGGTTAAGAAACAGTATACTTGAAAATATTTTAATGTCTGATTTTGATCCTTGCCTCGTCTTAACTGTGTAAATTTATTGTAGAAACTTGGGATTATTAATGGTAAAAAAAAAAAAAACGCAGCTTTTCGTAAAGTGTCTCTTTATACAACAGACTATTTTTCCAGATTAAGTCCTCCTGGCGTAAAGCAATTTCCTCAAAAATTCCCCGGTGTTTTTATTTAAAGAACACTGCTCCACAATATAGAGACTGGCTCCCCATTGTGTATATGGAGCCAGCCTCCTATACACATTTATCTTCTTTTTCAGTAGCATTACATTATCTAATGCTACACACGATGAGGAAGTAATATAACTAAGAATATCAGTTTGTTGAATTGAAGAAATTAAATTGCTGCCTCCTGTTGTGTTTTTCTGTGATTATAATCTTACCTACATGCATTATTTTCTCAAGCGAGCCAACATTTCTGCTATAGTTGTTAGCTTTATCCCATGCTGAGCATCCGAGCTTCATTCAGCAATGAATTTGACTCTGAGATTCTGCAATCATTTTGGGAGTCTTTCTTGGGTTTGGTTCGATTGATTTCAGGGCTAAAATACTGACCTTGCACCACCTTCGCCCAGCATTTCTGTCTATTCAAGTCTCACAGCCTTTTATATTCACGCAAATCTTGTGATAACTTACAACTAAAAATAGCTCTTTGTAATGAAATAAAATACATTAATTTTATACAAAACTCAAAATGTGAACCAAACAACTTAAATTTAATCTCAATATCAGACATAATCAGCCATTCACTGCCTTAAATAGTCATCCACAGCCTTACATCTGCTGTAGAGTGTGGCATCTTTTCTGAATCTTCACCTTAGACACTCCAACATTTTCCTTGTGAAGATGTCCTGAAGTGCAGTGTGGAGTTAGCATAATTTATATATGGTGGTTGTTCTTGTGACAATGACAATAAAGATTTATCTATCTAACCATCCTTAAATACGGACATTTTCCAAAACTGCTGCAAGGCTTCATCTGAGTTTTTATAATTAACAGGCTTTAGAGTAAGACACACTCTGTATAGCTTAATTAATTAATAGCCTTAAAAATATTAGTGTAGTTGGTGAAGCAGTTATGAGATTTAATTTAGTGATGACAGATGTATATTTAATGACCAAATGTAGGACTATTTTCTTTCTCAATTTTGAACCAAAGTTAAAATTGCAAGGATAAACATAAGACATTAAGAAATATTATACTCACAAAGGCAAATTTCTGTTCACAGGTGCATTTGCAAAACCGTCAGTTGTAACAATCAATGAAACTTCTGAAGGGACCCTACTGAGCTGTAAAGTACCTATTGCTTCTCCTAAACCCTCCGTAGTCTGGTATGACAGTGCTGGACACAACCTTCCTGTTGAAAAGAAAGAGACCTCAGATGCAGAGGGTCACCATAATATTTTCCTCAATACTACAGTGACTATAACAGGCTGGTATACCTGCGTAGCCACACAGAAGGAACTCCATCATCAAATTAATGAAACCACATTTGTACGTGTCCGAGGTAAGTCCAAGTTATGTTTAATTTTTTAAATTTTATGTTTGTTTGTTTTCATAAATTCAAAGTACAGCATCATAATTTTATGTACTGCTACACCCAAAGTAGAAATATGAATTCGACTCTGCTCAGAGTGGCAAAAATTATTTTGAAGAATGGCAAAAATTAATCATTAAAAAAAGTGTTCACAAATACTAAAAACCTTTAAACATAATTTGAAGTAAGCTTCACTACATTGCCAAAAGTATTGCTGATTCTGATCCAAATGATCAGAATCAGGTGTTCCAATCACTCCCATGGGCAGAGGTGTATGACATTAAGCACCTAGGCATGCAGACTGTTTTTACCAATATTTGTGAAAGAATGGTTCGCTCCCAGGAGCTCAGTGAATTCCAGCGTTGAGCTGTGAAAGGATGCCACCTGTGCCACAAAGCCAGTCATGAAATTTCCTCGCTCCTAATTATTCCACAGTCAGTTGTCAGCTATATTATAAGAAAATGGAAGAGTTTGGGAATGACAGCAACTCAGCCATGAAGTGGCAGGCCACATAAACTGACAGAGTGGGGTCAGAGAGCCAGGCCTTCTTGTCCAACATCAACATGTGACCTCACAAATGCACTTCTGGAAGAATGGTCAAAAATCTCCATAAACACACTCCTAAACCTTGTGGACAGCCTTTCAGAAGAGTTGAAGCTGTTCTAACTGCAAAGGAAGGACCATCACATGGAACCCTATGGATTAGTAATGGGATGTCACTTAAGCTCATATGTGAGTCAAGGCAGGTGAGCGAATACTTTTGGCAATATAGTATATTTCAGTGGCACATTGGCTGAAGAATGCTTTGTAAGCAAACAAATATGAAAGGGACGGTATTATGTGTATTCCAGTGGCATTTTATAGCACAATCAAGTAACTATGTTGACTTTAGTTATAGAAATGCTATATCAAGCATGATTTAAAACAAATTTGACTTTGCAATTTGATGCTTTGAATTGGCCTCTGTCTCTTTAAGAAACTCTTAACTGTTGACATGTGGTCACATGGCTTTTGGATGTTCAAATTCGCATAGACCAGGGGTGCTCAAGTCCAGTCCTCGAGAGCTACCACCCTGCAACTTTCAGATGCACCCCTGCTCCAACACACCTGAATCAAAT
>CAEFZY010002296.1:0-10079 GCA_903066815.1 Brachyrhaphis roseni
TACAATGCTATGTACCTACTGCCATCTAGTGATAAGGAAATTGCATGATTACGCCGCTAGTCACTTCTACAGCACAGACACTCGAAAATGGCATATTATTTGCAGATAATTAATTTGTTAGGTGAAATTGGATAATTTCCACGGCACACTGGTTGAAAAACACTGCTATAGAATATGCCTCAGTCTATCCCATGATTCTCTGCTTCACAAATCTAGTGTCATCTTAGCAGCCAGCTGTAGTTTAGACATGTCTGCAAATTTTCAGGTTGGGTACTGGGAGCATTTTCCAACTTTTTTTTTTAAGTCTTTCTAGTCACATCCAGATATTTCTAACAAGATTCAGATCAGAGGAAGACGCAGGATGCTCCAAAAGTAATTTTTTAGGAAGAAGTCCTTTGTCAGGTGGATGTTAACTGCAGCATTGATGTTTTAAACACCCAGTTATGAAGGCATAGAGGAGGAATCTCTGGCCGCCAGGATACCTGCTGCAGCTTCTTTATGTAGCCTACCACAGCTTGACACCTCTGCAAAACCCTAAGTTATTTTGCCCTATGTAATAAAAAAAGGTCATTATGCTATCATGTATAAAACCTGATTTTTTATTTACAATTAAAACCAGCTATTTCCATATGCTGCATTAAGAGGCATAACCTTTTATTGTCCCATGGTCAGAACTTAAATCAGACTAAACCTTTTCCTGTTTTAAATCAGTGAGGATTACCAACATTATTTAGTAAATGTAAAAAAAACAAACAAAAAAAACAATCAATGCAAGTGATATTTTAGATGTTTTTTATTGTTATTATTATTATTATTATTATTTCTTTAAATTCAGTATTTTCCTTACAGTAACTAAGAATTGTCATTCAAACTGTAGATTTGGGTCAGTTCTTTGGGGAATCCTTTAACAAGCTTCTCACAATATTTTTTCTGGAATTTTGGCTCATTATTTCTGATGTAACTGTTACTGAACATTTTTAACTCTGCTCATGAACGCAGTATGGGATTGAGTTTAGAGTAGTCATACCCAACATTGACTTTAACCTTAAGACACAGTATTTTTGCTGTGCATTTAGGGTCATTGGGATATCTGATAAGAGATCTAAGGAATTATTTGTGCATATTGTAAAAATTAAAATGAACCTAAAACAGATTCTGTTGATCTACTCTCACAAACCTGAGGCACATTGTGAACAGACACTAAAGCCTTGGAAAAGCAAAGTCTCAACCTCCTTTAAGAGGGCAATGAAGTGTGTTTAAAAAGACACATCTTTTTGATAGTATCAAAGGCTGCTGAAACATTCTCCATTTTCAGACCCAGATATGATGCCAATGGATGATTTTAGCAAAGCAGTTTCATGTTGTGAGTTAATCATCTTCTTTATCAGTAGCTTACAAACTCGTCTGGATTCCCTAAATTGCTTGAAGTGATCTCTATATGTAAGCCTCTGAATTAGAAAAAAGTTGTATAATAAGAATCCTAAAAATAAATGTCATGGTGCCATTTAGCAAACAGAATGAATTGAAGTTTTCACGTCAGACAAGCCTGCGAAGTTGAAAAAGGAGAGAGACTGTTTAGGTACCTTGATCAAGTGAAATATGCAGGAGCTATTTGGTTCTGTAGACATGATGTCCCTGAAAAGAAAAAAAAAAGGATTGCGAATGCTGTCGTACCGCGAGGCCCAGAATGGCCTTGAGACAGAAACGGTGGGATCCTGGAACATGGCGGACAGCATATAGCCGTCCCACCGCTCTTAAACCACCTCACAGACATTTTAAGCATCGTGCATTCTCTGGGACCCTGTAAAATGAAATACAGCGATCCATCAAGACCTCCCCTTGCATCTCCGCCTTCCGCAGTATCTAGTCTGCATTTCCTTTTTATAGATCGAAAGCATTTTCTTTTTTGCTGATGTCAGGAAGCGTGTTTCAGGCCTCAGCCAGTCATTGTGAGAAATGGGACGCGGCCTGTTATGCCACTTTGCTCTACCTTCTCCTCACAGTCCTTCTGCTGAGCTGCGGGAAATGATTGTGGCTCACCTATTGACTGGATGTCCCCAAGCAACGATTACAGCAGGCTACAGGATTTTTGTCAAGGCTGTATGTTAAAGAATCTTAATTACTATCTTGGTTTTAAATGTAACATGGTTTTGAAAATGACTGGAATGTTTTCCATAAATATTGGGGTGATCATCTTTTTATTGGGAGGTTGTGAGTTAGACTCCACCTTTCTTCCATCTTGTTTTGTAAAGGTTCTTGGATAAGACACTGAGTCTCACATCATCAGTCTGAGAATTGAAGTGCAAGTGTGTGTGAGACAATGGCTAATTGAGACATGAGCGTAAAAGTGCTTCGAGTGGTCAGACTAGAAACTCGTTCAATAAATGGAGTCCATTTACGCAGAGGATTGTTCACATAAACAAAAAGACAAGAGCCTGATCTTTGCCGTTTCGCTCCTGTTATTTGAGAATAAACTTAATTCTTGTGTTACAATTTGTTTTATTTATTTATATTTTTAATGCAAGTGTGGTACAGTATTGAGAAAACACACAATTCCAGTTACCTTTGAATTCTGCAGTCGTCATATTTTTGATTAACATAGATTTTTTTTCCTCCCAACGATTGATGGCCTCATCACTGCCCATTGGCCTTAGTATTTTGGGAATATTTGTTTGTTTCTCCCAAATGCAGGTACATTACTTTGCTTTACAGCTCACCAGAATATGCTCAACTTAGAATGACAAACATTCAAAACAGCTCCCAATATTAGTCAGTGAATCTGAAATATTAAAAGTAATAACCTCATAAGTTACAGCCTGTTATTGTCAGATGAAATGGTTTTGAATTCTCAAAGAATGCTTTGATTATAGTCTTAAGTTGTGGAAATAATATATTTCGCTTTTGTTTGGATACATTTCCCCAGAGCTAGGTTCTTAAAGAGACGGAGGTAAATTACAGGCTGTCAGATGCGGCGATGATGGAAATTAAAATGTACGTTTTTGATGCATGCCATTTTCATAGGTGAATGTAACAGCTACTTTAAATAATGCCCTCCATTCAAGTAAAAAGAAATAATGGACATTCTCATAAGCTGATTGTTTGCACACAACAAATGTTTTCACAAATGATTCATGACAGAACTGTGCAATTGTAATCCTCTGAGTAGCCCGTCACAACTAGTACTAGGTTGTGATTTATTTTTACTTTTTTTTTTAGATTTAATACATCTACTGTGCTGGCACTAATTTCAGAATATAAGCTTAGTACAACAAATACAGAGTATTGAGTGCATTTGAATATGCATCTAACTGAAAAAATATTACATAAGTTCACATTGTATCTGTATATATTCACACTAAGACTTTTATATATATATATTTCTTTTTTTTACTTTTAATGACATACATTATCTTTTCCCAAACACGGCCCGTAACAAGCTACTTAAAAATACAGTAGACTATCAGGAAAAGCCACTGATTGCCATCTTCATTTTCCTTGTGTGGACTAAAACCACTAAAGTAGTCGTCAGCCTCACACACACACTTGGTGTCTTTCGTTGTCGCTTTCACTGCCACTTTTGTCTCGAGGCACGTTTGCTCTTGCGATTATGCTGTCCTCTTCATCACACATCTGTCCAGCCTTCTGAGACCTGTTGGTGAAAACCCATATATTAACCGCATTGCAGTGTTCATAGCGTGTGAACGAAGTCTGGAAATTAGGAATATGTAACGCTTGTATATTTCTCGTTAATTGGACCACATTGCAAGGAAAAATGCATTTGCTGGGTTGAGCAGCAGAGTTTAGTATCAAAGGAAAATATACCAAATTCTCTTTTCCAAACAGCTTTTAATAGTGCCAGTGTGATAAAGTGGCTGGAAAAAAACTGATCTTCATACAAAGATATGCTGAAGTGAGATTTTGAAACCAGTGGTAATCCCATTTCTCTAGTCTTGCAGTGGGCTCAGAGCGGAGTTTATTAGAAACTACCATGGAGTGGAAAGAACGCAGTGGCATCTTGCAGTCATGACCACTTGCCACGAAATGCTTGCGGGATATGCGTGGGTGTTGCAGATTGAACAACACAACTGACGTGTGACAATGCTGTTTGAGGAATGTGATGCAATGCGATGAAACAGTGTGACCAAGCTGGTGACCAGCCTGAGAAAGAGGTGCCAGGCTGTTGTGGTTTTATTTGGTTTGGGTGCAAGTCATGGTCATCTTTACTGCTCTTTCCAAACATTCATTAATCCAATGGGGATATATTTGGAAGGGAAATAAAAAGGATTTGTAGAAATAATATATCTACCAAATACAAGTTCCCTTACTTTTTTAGCTGAGTGTTGAGCATGGTGGAGGATTTGAGACATGTTGGATGTACTTCTCTTTTGTAGGTTCTGAGAAGCTTATTAACCTTCGTAGCATCATAAACTCTTTGAAATAAACACCTAAAGTTTTCCTTTGGTCTTTTTACAAGAGAATGACCCAAAAATTAGACTTAATTACCAACTAACTATACAGAAAATGTGTGTTGGCAGAAGAAAAGAATACATTAGAGAGGAAGCACAATTCTGCAAAAGAAGGGCAAAAGTCCTCCTTCTGTGTGCTTTAGCTTTCTAAAATGTTACAGGAAAAGACTGTTTTACCAAGCAAATATACAGTCATGTGGTATACATGATTTTAATATTGACCCCTCCCTCCTCTCACTAATTTATTTTACTCATATTAAAGATATTTTATTTTCTGAACATCTTTGCCAAAGATAATAATAGAGTAAAGTGCAGTTCCTTAAGTGGTCATAAATCCTGACTTTTATTTTCCACAAACAAGCCACTGCAGTAAACCGAGGTATACCCCAGAAGAGTGCATCCAACAAAGACCTTCTAGCTAAATTTCATGAATTATGTTGTGTTTTAAAAAAAATAAATGTCTTTGTTGTGGCTCAGCAGTGTTGGCCTGGAAGCAACCAGTTCATTATTGGGTTGGGGAAATTTCTTTCCAGGCCTCGAAGGAGTTGTTCAGTTTGTTGTGGGAGGAACTGTGGATAATTTTGAGTAAAGACAAAAACTCGAACATTTTAGAACCCCAGACATTTAGTCAGTGAAGATTTAGTTCAAATGCGAGCTGCTGCTTCCCAGTTTTGTGGCTGCACTGATTGTTTAGAAAGCCTTTCTGGACTTGGTCCAGCCAGTTCACTCATTTGAAATTGAACCTGCTATCCAGCTTTGGTGCAATGAGGCTGTTGTACAGGGATAGCAAAAAAGATGAGGGTTGTTTGGTCACCTCAACCTCCATTATAGCCAAGCAAGCAGGGCAACCTCTGGACTGTGATTAAACTTTGCTCTTTCCTATATGGGAAATGAACTGGAAGAGGTGTAAAAAGCAATATCCCAAAGTCTTCGTAGGGTAACGCTCGGTCAAACCTTCTCCTTTTTGTCCTTGGACCTTAATGTCGTCGCCTCAATTATACTGCACCACCCAGCTCTAATCTAAGGCTTTCTTTTGGAGCTCACAACATTACAGAATGCATTTCCATAATGCCGAGAAAGACTCTGCACAAAGAGACAGTCTCTTAAGAGTGCTAAGCTGGTTTGATGTAAGAGCTTGTATTCTCCACAAAAGAACTCCGGCATAGTCCTAAGCCTATGTCTAAAGCTCTTTGCTGAGGTCTTCTTCTGAGAGGGTTGGCATGTCTGAAATTGTTTTATTTTTTTTCTTCAGAACAAGATTCGGATGTCTGTGAAACCTTTAGGACATGGTTTTTTGCTTCGTACTCTGAGTTTTACACATAAAAGGTTGATGTCCTTGCTTCTGTCTTCTCTTTGCCTCACAGCTCAGCCAAACCTACCGAAAATTCATGAAGGATGGTGGGCGTACAAGGAAGTGGTGCAAGGGAGCTTTGTTCCAGGTAAGCCTCAAACAGCATGCTGCACTTTGATGTGTGGAGCCTTTCCCACTGAACACCGTTCCACCCCACCTGTCCTCCCCACCCCCATGTGCATACACTCCAAACACAGTGTGCTTGATCTTGAAGTTGCCACTTATTACATATTTAAGATAGCATCGAGCCACCTTGCCGTTGGCAAGAGTTATATTTTCTTATTCTGACAAGACCTCTTTGTCCTTCCCACACAGTTGACGATTTTTCACATGATTGACTGACAGCTTTTCCCCTTACCTCCAACCTTTTCCATCTTGTGTGTGCGGGCGTGTGTGTGTGAGGCTAATGTTTTCCTAAGATTGTTTTTTTTTTTTTTTTCTGAACTGAGAGGCTCTTGATAAAGCCTGCAGTTGTATGCAAATTTGTGTGTGCGAGGCAATTTATCTCCTTGTGAGAAGCAAATCGGAAATATTTAAGATTTTACTGTCAGGAAAATATAGCATTAACCTTTCTTTCAATTCAAGAGCTACAGATTACACACAGTGTGGGATGCCAGGGAATTGTAGTACGTAAATACCATAATCTGTTACACAAATGGCCCCTTCAGTGTTTTCCTGCCCAACCACCAAAAAGTGGGGAAACAATCTGGTTGTCTGACAAATACCAAAAGGCCAGATTTAAAAAATAAATAAAAAAATTAATGAGATTCATTGATTTTATTTTAATGTAATATCTGTGGGAAATGTATTTTCTGCACTACTGCCTCTTTAACACCACTGGCACGCTTCCTTTTATAACAAAAAACAAACTTTGAAGTTGAGGCAAACTGTTTTAATTAATTTATTTATTTTTACCTTAAATTTGAACCAGACTTATTTTTACTGTGAAAGTGAAGGCTCGCTCTAGCTAAGTAATCAATTTGTGGATCTACCAGTTAAAGAACTTCTGTTTGATTCTATGTTGTGATGTCAATGTTAGAGCATAAATTCACTCACTGGGTCAATTCAGTGTCAATGCTGTTATGTTTGTGGTTAACACAAAACGTTATAAGACTGTATGCAAGGTATGCAGACAAGATAATTGGCTGTAGCAGCAGATTACTTGAAACAGGCTGCAATCCGTACAGGTTCACCAAAACTGGACAAAAGCTGACTGGTAAATGTTTCCTGATATTCATCTCGATTTGAGTTGCAACCTTGAAAAGTTCATCAGCATTTGACTTAAACATGAAGGCGTGTTGCCTTGTATAACTTCAAAACCTTCATTATCATTCTCCTGTTACCCATTACAAGGTAGAGTAGGTAGAGCGCCTGGAGATAAGCTCACAAACTCAGGGTCAGATATTTTCCTTCAGGATTTTCTGGGAGAGATTAATGTATTAAGTCAGTGTTATGTCTTCTCAAAATGAGACCTCAGCCCCAAACTATGTAGTTTTACTTATGGCCATGTTGGTCTTCATAGCTTATTTCACATAATCAGTAAAATCAATGTTTAAAGACTGCTGCTAAATAACTAAGTACTTGATTTCAGTTTGCACACAGGACCAAACACAATCTGTGGTTCTTAAGATCATTTTCCCACTACAATGGTCAAGTCTTAAAGTGCTTCCACCTTAGCTGACGACTAACCTTGTTGTGTTAAAGGCAGAGGTTAAAGGATCAAGGCTCCAGGAAACTGAAGCACAAATAAAGGTTAACATTTGTTGTAGTGTTGGGAGCACAAAGTGGGTAAAGGCTTCCCCTTCTTTCTAAAAAAAAAGAAAAAGAAAACTAGGTTATTTTACTGCTGTTTTTATATCACAACCATGTCTTTCAGCAGTTCTCCTTGACAAACTTAGTGGCCTAACTACGGTACAACAGCTAAAGCTGTAAAAACATTATTTGAGATTCTCCAGTGGCCCTGCAGAGAATTCCCAGCCCTAGTTACCTTGTTCTGCACCCAGCAGGATTTCACATTCGGGATATGAAAGAGAGAGAGAGAGAGAGAGGCCTTTTAGCTCCAAATGGAGCCTAATTTGCTGGCACAGAGAGGGATAATATTGATGAAAAATATTCCTATTGAACCTCGTCTACTTGGACAGTGACTTGTGATAAAAGAATTCTCTGTGAAGTGGGATTTCATGTTGGATGTGCACACTGGGACATATCAAAGGAATGAAAATACTCTTTAAAGCTGCAATCTGAAAGAATTAGTTCTATAACTATTCCTCCTCCACTCATACCTGAAACATCCCAGAGAGAGAGAAAGAGAGAATCACTGCATTAGTTTTTGGAAACGCTAGCACCATCTAGTTTTTGAATACTTTATGAAACATTTTGCAGGCTTAACAGCTGCAACGCCTCTCCTCTGTTTGACTGGCAGTTGGAAAACTCTATAGGAATAAAAATTGAAAATTATTTTTCCTCCGTCTCCAGAAGAAAGAGAGACGATTGTGAAGCTCGACACAGTCATTGTACAGAGATGGAACCCTGTGCCATCTCTGATCCTTTTTTTTTATCCGTTAATGGCTCATATGGCTTCTCCGATGAGACTCTCTGAGGAGACTGAGAGCTGCAGCTTTTCATATTGGAACATTTGCACCCTGGCATTAGCAAATCAGATGAAATCACGTTCTCTGACTTGTGTCATCAAAGATGACCTTTGCTTATCCTTTTGAGCACTCTCAATTAGCTTTAAATTTGCTAAAGGTCACACGGCTCCAAGTGCTTCCTCCACTCTCTCACCTTTTGTCTTAATGTTTAACTTCTTAAATCAGGGTTAAAAAGCTTCCCAACCTCAGTGTTGTGCCTCCTCCTGCAGCTTCAATCAGGCTCAGTGATTCAACCATTTATTCAACTTCTGTGTGCCCAAGTAGTGCTTTTTCTTAAGTTGGTGAGTTGAAGCATACAGAGTATTTGTGCTCTTTTTAATTCGTGCATTCATTAATTTGTGCCTCATGTATTATTGTATAATTCAGCGGCGCTCTAATTAGCATATCTTTGCAAAAACACAAGAGTTTATCTCATTAAATTCTCCTCCAACTTAAAACTTTAAAACCTCCTGTGCCTTAAAAGTCTATTTGAGCTTATTAGAATGTCAAAGGTCCAAAAATAGCAGAAGTTAAAGCCCACATTCAGTGTGATTAATAGGGTTCTCCTGTTTCATTATACAATCATTCTTTTTCAGTTTTTCTGAAAGCACCGTTGCCTTAACACTAGAAATAAAATTTGCATGTGGTTGCCTGTGTTGTCTCTATTGTTGTTTCATGCCCCTGTTCAAAATCACAAGAGATGGACTAAGTGTTGGTCACCCCTCCTAATTCATTGGATTTAGTTCTCTGCCTGTCACTTTCATGGTTTAAAGGATATAAAATCCGGCACACAGACATGAAGGCTGCCTGCACAAACGTCGGTGTCCAAAACATTTTGAAAGCCGATGCGGCACCGATAAGATCGCAGTCCGTTCATGAAACTACCTCTCAGTGGCATAACAAATGTGGAAGCAGTTAAGAACAGCAGCATCTCAGCCGTGTTTCCATCCCAGTGTGGAACAGCAAATGCTGAGGCACACAGTGAGGCAAGGTTGCCACGTTTTTGACTCCGCACCTGGGAGCAGCAAAAGGCCCATAAGGATGAGAATGAGTGAAATTTCTTGTGGAGGAACTCGGCGTCCCTGCACACAACCCTGACTTTGACCTGATGGAAGAATGTCAAATATCCTTATGGTAAGTGGGCTGTACTTTATAACACTTTATTAACTCCAGAGGACTCTAAAGCACTTTACACTACATTCATTCAACCATTCATGCACAGATTCACATGCTGATGGTGGTGAGCTACATTGTAGCCACACACTCCGAAACCTTGAAGTTTATTTCCCATGAAGTTGCATTTGTTGTAGCTGCATCTGTCTTTGTAATGGATTTAATCGGCTTCTTTTAATATAGATTATGGTTGTTGGTGGTGTTAGTTTAACCTAAAATTCCACTTTGCGATGGACTTTTTTAAATTTTTTTTTTATTTGTGATGTTCCTTATGCAAATGAGATTTATTTTCAGTGCGCCTGTGGGTGCTTTACGCCGAGAAAAGCCACTTTTTCTTCAAGACATTGTGCTATTACATTTTTGAAAGAATACTGCAGAGGGAATGTGGATCACAAGAAAGCTGGTTTTAGGATGAGAGTGCCTGTGGGTTCTGTTTATATATATATATATATATATATA
>CAEFZY010002314.1:0-14405 GCA_903066815.1 Brachyrhaphis roseni
GTGGCTGGGCTCTCCCTTAGAGATAGGGTGAGAAGCTCAGTCATCCGGGAGGGACTCAGAGTAGAGCTGCTGCTCCTTCACATCGAGAGGAGCCAGTTGAGACTCGGGCATCTGGTCAGGATGCCTCCTGGACGCCTCCCTGGTGAGGTGTTCCGGGCACGTCCCACCGGGAGGAGGCCCCGGGGAAGACCCAGGACACGCTGGAGGGACTATGTCTCCCGGCTGGTTTGGGAACGTCTTGGGATTTCCCCGGAGGAGCTGGAAGAAGTGGCTGGGGAGAGGGAAGTCTGGGCCTCCCTTCTTAAGCTGCTGACCCCGCGACCCGACCCAGGATAAGCGGAAGAAAACGGATGGATGGCTGTATTTAAATAAAAGCATCTAATTTTCCGTTTCTTTTTGGCTTGATTGAACAATTTATTTTCAGTAATAAGAACAGGATTTAGGTAATTAAAAAAAAACAAAAACATTTGCTATATTTAGTTAAGTTTAATGAATTAAATTAAGAATGCACCAATACAAAAGTTTGGGCCGATATTGATATCCGATATCAATATTTGTTTTATGATTGATAACTGATATTATATACATTTCACTTCTGTTCCGACACCTTTGGGAAAAACTCCCAACTAGAAACAGATAAAAATAAATATTGGTTGTTTATTAATCAGACCGATATCAATATGTTTAAAAAATGGCTATCGGCCGATACCGATGTTGATGTATCCTAAATTAAATCACAGCTAATTTTGTCGCTTTTCAGTAAAAGTCTGTGGGTAACCATGGATTGTTAGAAAACAGAAACACTTTGTGTTTTACTTTATATTCTCCATTGTAATAAAATTATATCCTCAATCATTTGACTCTTTTTACAAATTAAAAATCTCCGTCTGCATCTATCAACCAAATCATTTTTTAAATGCAGATTGGGGCCGCACAAAATCAGTCCAGGAACCATAAATGGCTCCCGGACCGCACTTTGAACACCAGTAAGTCAAAAAACATGTTGTCTCTGCAGTGTGAATGCAGCCTAAGCTAACTCCTCCTTCTTGCTCTCTTCTTCCGTTGGATCGAGGAGGCAGGTTTGAGCAATCACCATGGTAACTGCGTAGGGGTCGCAGTTCGCTGCAGGGCGGCGGTCCTCGAAGTAGCCCCGCTTGTCCTTGCCCACCTGCCGCGGGATGCGGATGCTGGCGCCGCGGTTGGCCACGCCGGCGGAGAAGTCGTCGATGCTGGAGGTTTCGTGCAGACCCGTGAGGCGCCGCAGGTTGTCCTTCCCGCCACGCGGGTCGTACACCTCGATGTGCCGCTTGTGCTTTTTGCTCAGCTTCTCAATGGCCTGCTCAATGTACCTGTCAGGAGAGGGAGAGAAGAAAGAGCTGGACTCATTTTTAAGTCGGAATTGAAGATGCTTGGGCTTTTAAAAGGGGTGCATGCTAATTAAATTAAAATTCAGCATAAATCTAAGGAATTAACCTACTTTTAGCAGATTTAAGTTTAAATAATTAACTTAATCCGGTCTTTAACATTTTTTAAATGACTTAAAACTAATTTAAAGTGTATAAATGAGGAGTGCCATTTTTGGGCCAAATCACAGGATTTTTGCTTTTTGTGATTCTCACTTCAACACTGCAAAAAACACAAAATCTTACCAAGTATTTTTGCCTAGTTTCTGGTGCGAATATCTCAATGCACTTTAAATAAGACAAAACTAACTAACAAGTAACTTTTCAGGTTGTTTTAAGTCAATAATTCCTTACAATTGATAAAAACAAGTAAGAAAAAACAAAACTTCTTATTCCATTGGCAGATTATTTCATTTATAACATGGAAAAAATGTCTTGTGAAATAATCTGCCAATGGAACTAGAACTGGGTTGCTAGGTGACAGGTTGGGGTTGCTAGGTGACGGGCTGGGCTTGGCTGGGGTTGCTAGGTAACAGCTCAGTGGAATAGTCTACCAATGGAACTAGTGCTTTTTCATCAATATTAAGGAATTATTGATGTAAACAATCTCCTATTTCTTATTCGTAAGTTAGATAAGTTAGATTTGTCTAATTTTAAGTGTAGTAGAGAGATGTTTGCACTAGAAAATAGACTAAAAGTGGTTGGTAAGATTTTGTGTTTTTACAGTGAACTATCAGGAGCAGATTGAAACGCAGGATTTTCTAACTAAAAATGTTTGGGTTTTTTTGCACTTTATTGGCAAATATAGTACTTTAATCAATTCCAAACCCCACATGAACACATTTTTGTTGCTATGAATAGATATTTAGCTTCAGGTGAAGTAAATAAAGATTACGTATTTATAAATAGATCATGTATTTATAAATATCTACTCACTGCAGTCCTTCTTCTTCCCTCATCTGCTGGGTGCTGACGTTGGTGTGGCAGCCGGTGCCGTTCCAGTTGCCTGTTATCGGTTTGGGGTCCAGCGTTGCGACAACCCCAAAGTCTTCACACACACGATGCAGCAGGAAGCGCGCCACCCAAAGATGGTCGCCCATCTCAATACCTTCACAGGGACCCACCTGGAACTCCCACTGGAGAGGAAACAGCAACGTTACAGCAGGAGTGTCCAAACTTTGTGTCCTGTGGGCGAAAGTAATACCAGGCCAAAAAATCAGTTGTTGTACATCCAAAAACTGAAAGGGATTTTTAGAATGGCATTAGGGCCTATGTAGATTTAAAAAAAAAAAAAAAAAAAAGTTTTTTCCAACAAATTCAGAAATGTTCTGGGAAAAAAATGGGAAGTTTTCTGAGTTTGAAAAGTTAGAATTTTGCTAGAAATAAAAATCAGAAATTTTCCAGAAAAAATATTAAACACTTTTGTGAGTTTGAAAAGTTGGAAATTTGCTAGAAAGAAAATTCTGAAATTTTGTCATTAGTCTCAAATTTTCTAGAAAAAATGTCAAAAACTTTTGTGAATTTGAACAACTGAAAATTTGCTAGAAATAAAAGCTAATTGTGATATTTTCTAGAAAAATGTCAAAATGTTCACATTTAGGAATTTTTCTGAGTTTGAAAACTTTGCAAGTTTTTGGTAGAAGATTTCTCAGATTAATCTAAAAATTTCAGGGTTTTGAGGTGGAAACTTTCTCCTCCTTTTTTTTATGCACCGTCATAAATTTTGCACATTTTCAGTTTTTTTTGGGCTCGACTGAAAAAAATTATTTTCAGAAATAAGAACAGGATTTTGGTCCCTGTCTATCAAATCGTTTTCTATATTTAGTCAAGTTTAATAAATTAAATTAAAGCTTATTTGGGTACATCAAAGTCACCTTTTCAGTAAACATGGCAGGTTACAAAAACAGAAACAAGTTCTGTTGTTCTTTACATTTTCCATTGTAAGAAAATTATATCAGTAATAATTTTACCCTTATTGCAAATTAAAAGTCTACATCTACATCAGTTTGTATCATCTTTGAATTGTGGTCAGGGGCCGCACAAAATCAGTCCAAGGACCACAAATGGCCCATGCACTGCAGTTTGGACACACCTGAGTTAAAGGAAACAATGAAACAACTTGATAATTCAGTTTGATTGTTTTCACAGGTTGCTGATCCACCTGAGATGGCATGACTTCAGCGTTGGTGCCGTAGATTTGGACGCCGGCGTAGAGGCAGGCTTTGTAGTGGCTCTCCACGATGTCCCGTCCGAACGCGTTGTTCGCTCCGACGCCGCAGTAATACGGGCCTTAAAGTGGAGGAAAAACAAAAACCAAATAAAAAACATTTATTTGGTTTATTTTTTCCTTTCTTGTAACATCAGGAATGTTGGAAAGTTTGTTTCTTTGACCATAGAAAATGATGAGATACCTGCTTTGATTGTTTCATTTTAGACAGATGTGAAACAAAACTGATACACTGGTTTTAAAAAATAAACATAGTTCCAGAATTGGTTAATAACTAGTTACATTTACTTGAGTAACTTTTTTGAAAAAAAATACTTTTAGGAGTATTTTTACTACGCTGTAGTTTGGGTGATTTTATTTTGAAGTATCTACTCTTACTGGAGTCAAGTCTTAAGATTTTCTACCCACTGAATGAAAAACAAACATGTTTAACCAGAAATCCACCAGACACAAACACACACCTGCAGTTTTTGTTAAAGCTTCTGAAGATTTTTTTCTAAAAGAAACTCAGTTGGGAAAATTTACTGCCTGATTTTATTATTTATATGAATTATGATCATTTTGGTCTTTAAAACACCAAACTTTCCACTTAACTTTATATTTTGGTCTGTCAGATGATGTAATTTTTAAATATTAAATGATTGGTAATTTGATCAGTTGGTACCTGAGTAAATATTTTACCAAATACGTTTTTTTTTTACTTGAGTAAAAATATGTTGAAGCAGTGCTACTCTACTTAATATGCAAATTGTAAACTTTTCTTTGTTCTTCAGTATAAAAGAGGAACTATAATTTACTTTAGACATAAAATAAACAAATTTTTACCTAAAATATCTTGAAATCCCAGTAAAATACATGCAAGTTTTTCATTGGGAATATTTTTTCCAAGGCAGCTGCAGCTCTCTGGATGGCTGCTTCACCTTGTGGTGCTGGGAATCCGTTTGGAGGCCAGCTGAACGGATGTCCGTCTGTCCCCAGCAGGGTGTATTCCTGCTCCATGCCGAACCACAAGCAGTGCTCCTTCACCTGCTGCATCACTTGGTTGCAGCTGTGGCGATGGTTGGTTTCTGACGGAGAAGGAACCGAATGAGATGCAGCACAACTCATTTCTCCAAATGTAAACGGAGGTGAACGTACCAGCAGGAAGGCGGTTGTATTTGAGGACCTCACAGAGGACGAGTTTGTTGGGGTCAAGGGTGAAGGGATCCCTGAACATGCGGACTGGGATGAGGTACATGTCGCTGTTGGAGCCTTCGGCCTGGTAGGTGCTCGACCCGTCGAAGTTCCACTCTGGGATTTCTGATGAGGAGAAGAGAAAGCGTTACACTGCGCGGAGAATCCCAACCCCATCTCTCTGATGAAGGGCAAAAAGCTGCTTGCTAACGATGACTAGCTTTGGTTTTAGCTGTGAAGTTGTCAACATAATGCAATAAATCTTAAATGTACATCTGGTATATAAAAGTGCTTTGTAGTAATTGTCAACATCAAGATAACAAGGTCAAGAAAACATTTTAATTAAGAGAAAAAAACTGTGAGGAAGAGGGAAGTAGTTCAGTTATGCTAGCTTGACTATGACAACCTTAATGTAGCTGTGCTGTGGAATTCTGTGTGTTTAATTTAATCTAAAAAATAAAATAAGGTGACTTGAACACCAATTCTGACAGATCATCATTAGAGCAGGTATTTAAATTAGCTAATAAACCACCACTGTGTTAGCTTAGCCAATAGCATTGGTAGCTAATTTACCACAGTGATCACTTATTAATAAACCCAAAATAAACATCCAGCCCGAGAACATAAAACTTTTTGGGCCTCGAGTTTGACACACGTAGCATAGAGTGAAAACAAAACTGGATTTGTTACATTCTCCACAGCGCTGACGCCACAGGAAAAAAATAAAATCCTATCTTATGTTGAGAGAAATCAGCTAAGAGAGAAAAGAGAAGGAATGCTGCAGAAAGAATGCGTTCAGATTTACTGCCAAGAAAATATTAATCAGCTCCTTTAATGTCATGAAACCCGTGAGCTGGATTTCCTAGAATGAAAGCAACACCAACAGGCGTGGCAGAAAATGTATTTATTGGCTGTTACTCATTAAATGTGACTTGAGTTTCCAGGAAGATCTATAAAATGACAGTAGAAAATATTCCTTTACTTTATTAAGATGGCTGCCATCTTAGTAAAATAAGATGGCAGCCATCTTAGGTTTTTTTAACGTAAGATCAGATATAATCTAACTTAGAGTATGCTGGAAAATTTTTAAAATTACATATAAATTTTGACAAAGATATATATTGAATTATTTTTACGCTATCAAATTAAATCAACAAACAAATTAAAGTAAAAAAAGTAAAATCACATTGTAAATTATTTAAAAAACAAAATATAAAAAGATTAAATAATATAATGAATTATAAATTTCATAATATATTTTTTACAAATGTAATAATTTAATTTAGTCTTTTTCAATAAGATATATATATTTTTTTGATCAGTTACTTTTTAATAATTTACAATTATTTTTTATTTTATTTTAATAATTTCTTCTAACTCTTCTAAATTAAACAATTATCAAGCTTTATAATTTAGAAAGATTAATATTATTGACACTGTCTATTATACTATACATAATAATTATATTACATTATGTATGTGAATTAATTGCTATTAATATTTTTGAGATATCTTTTAGAATATACACATATGTTGTCATAACTTGCCTAATAATTTATTTAAATACATTTATGTAATAGTAATAAAAATCACATAATTATAGTACTGGAAGACGTGAACGAGTTCATTAATGTTTATTTTATAATTTTTATTGATCTTCATCACTTCCTGTCCTAATTTAACATAGTTCCTTGTCTTAAAGAGGCTGTATTATTAATAAAACAACTATGTTTGCCTTCGATGCTGGTTGGTTCTGAGTCCAGGGTCCTGGTCTTGTTGCGCAGCCCCTCTCCGGTGCCGTCCACCCAGATGTAGGTGACCTGGCACTTCCCACCCTGAGGCAGGTTCATGTACTGCTGCCGGACCGCCTTGTTGAGCAGCGAGCTGCTGGATACCGACGCCATGGTTTCCTGCGGTCACAAACGTTTCACTAACACATTTTTACATTCAGCTTCTTTACTTTTTTATTTTATCGCCTATAATGCCTCCTGAGTCTCATCATGCTTCACTGACTGTTTTGTTTTTAGAGCCAATAACACAAATTCTGTTGATTTACGCAAAATATACTAAATTTTACCATAAACAGAGCCAAATTCATTAGATTGAGTTTAAAATTAATAATTTTACATTTACATTTTCTACAAAAACTCACATGTTTAAAATGTGTTTTTTTAAATTTACATGTATTTTGTCAAACAGATAGTGGAATAAATTAAGATAGAACAAGGTGAGTGGTCTGATATTTTTGCTTCCAATTCACTGCAAAGTCCCATCAGAAATATTTATATTCTTAATTTTTAGGTGTTTTTATGAGAAACTCTAAGCATAAAATTCAGCTAATTTGTCTCACTACAACCAAAAACATTTAACAGACAGATCATTATAAAATGGTGAATATTTCTACAGAACAATTATATGTATTTTATGAAAATATAAATTAAAAAATCTGAAAAGTGTGGCATGCATTTGAATTGTCTTTCTTCTGAAGACAATTGGTGGATCTGGATTTTTAATTAGAGGAATCAAAAACAATTTTTGTAAGGCATGAATCTAAATAAATTTACAAGCTTCAAGCCTTGTTTTGGTCTGAAAAGACAAATAGAAGAAACTTGTAAAATAAAAACTTCAGAAAATTTTCCACCAACATAAAGAGTTACATTTATAAAGTCCCAGCGGGTTAAAGTGACAAACGTTTACAGTCTGTTTTTATTTATATTTTAAACAAAAGGTGGATGTGGAAAATAATTAAACTTTCTCCTAATATTCAAAATAAAAATGTTAATTTGCATTACATCAGTCAGATCCTTATGATTGACTTTCAGTTTTGAGCCTGGAATGCTTCCTTGCCAGTTTCTCTCAGATTTAGGTCAGGACTCAAGTGGGACGCTTCATAGTTCAATCAGGTCAAAAGAAACATTCACACAACTAAAAGTTCACAGTAAACATAAATCTGTGCGAGAAAAGTTTAAATGTTGAAATAAAAAGCAAGAAGTTTTGTTTTCTCTAAGTTCGAAACTGATTTTCTGTCATTAGTTTAACTGAAGAGGATTAAAAAGAACAGACAGTGAACACCAGCCTGTGGGCTCTCTAATAAAATCAGTGTGTCATCAGCATATGTGAACATTTCCAACAGCTACACAACAAAATCAGAAGGACAAACCCAACATTATGTCAATATATTGTGAAATTTATGTCTATGTTCCTCTTTTCCTCCAACTATTTACTAACTATTGAACTACATATTCAACAAAATTCCCAAATTTGCCTGTAAATCAAAGGTTCAAACCAACAATCAGAGATTATTAATCCAACAATAACCCTATTGAGCAGGAGTTTGATTTCTAAGTTACATTTATTTAAAAACATTTGAACTTACGGTATGGCAGGTAGTTCCAGGAATAGTATCTGCAGTACTTGTCAATCCAGAGAGTTTTGAGCCTGATCAGATGAAACCAGTTTGTAGTATTTAAACTTCCTGCAGGATGACATTTCAAAGGCTATTTGCAGGTGTAGGAGGAGTTACTGGCATTTCATTGACTGCCAATGAACCCATTTGGTTTGTTTCTTTGAAAACAAAATCAGTCAAAGGCAAAACAAAATTATCTGATTCAACAAAAAAACATATCTGTAATTCTGACTAATGCGAGCTGGGAAAGCAAACAAAATTTTTTTATTTAAACTGATAACAGCCAAATTAACCCACAAGAACAGCGGAGGAGACGATAAAATCCCAGGAGAGATGGAAATGAGCACCAAACCTGTGAGGCTTCTGCTGATGCTGAGCGACTGCTGTTTGCTGAGCTGAGAGTCTCGCAGCTCACTGAACACAATTAAAGCGCAAAAGCTGCTAGATGTTCAGTTTCCGTCAGATTAGCTGAGAAGAGAGACGAGGCGGACAGAAATTCAGCGACTCAGTCAGAAAATGGCTGAAGTCATGAGATGCCGAAGTGGTGGCGGAGCAGAAGGAAGAACCACATCAACGTGATAAATTCAACACCACTCAACATGGGCATTAAGATTAATAACTGGGTGAATTTACTGTAAAATGTCTCAAAATTATGCATTCAAGCACAAATATACACACATTTACCAATATATTTTAATAAGAACATATTCTAATTGGTCAAAACCAAGCTGGTTTCTCATTGACAGGATTAAACAATCAACCAAGAACAATGGGGCAGCCTAGGAACGTCCAAGAAAGAGAAGTAAAGGTAAGACTTCTGGAGTCGTTTAGAAACTCAAGCATCACCAGAATATTAACATGTCACCATGATCTGGAACAAGAGCAAAACTATCACTGTTAGATGAAAGGGAACTGATTGGTAAGAAGGGGAACACACCAAGCACAAAAAAAAAAAAAAGAGCCCCTTCCTCCAAAACGGACACCTTCAAACTGGACTGACAAGCCAAACGACTTTTAGAGAAATGTTTGGCAACAAAGTATGTTTGGAGAACTCAAGATGGGGCTTTGAAACCCAAGAACATCAACCTACCTGTTACACCGGGTGGTGACCTTAGCATGCTGTTGAGTTGCTTGACTATACAGAGTTAATAAAATAATGAAGAATTACCTCCAAATTCTTCCAAGTTATGCAAATACACATCTAGGTGGTGAAGTCTGAAGACAGTTGGGTGGTCCATCACCGACCACGAGCAGAAATAAAGAATACTAAAGAAGGTCAACATTAAGATTTTGGAATGACATTTCCAATCTCCAACTTGTTTAGTGTTGCTAAAACGTAAGTTCATGGGTCACCGTCTTTCTTTGTTATTCCATCCATTTTGTAAATTGTCCTCAGGTCTGATGTTAAAGCTTTTTCCGCTTTGCTGGCAGTAAGTTGGACTCATTTCCAGTAAGAGTTGTTCTTAATGTTGCCGTTTGTCAGATTCTGTTCATAACCTCCATTGACAGAATTTCTAGGCGTACATCCTGCCCCAACCCAAGTAGAAGAGCTCCAGTATCCCAAGGTTTTGTTCACAAATAAGTGAAAAATAAAACAGAAGCTCGACACTGACTGTCATGGTGTAAAGAGACCTGAGCTAAGCGGTTGGTCTACCTTCCTACCCTCAATGGTCAAGAGATCTGGGTATTAACCAAAAGAACTGGACTGAGGATAGAAGTGGCCAAAATGAGTTTCCTTTGCAGGGTGTCTGGGCTCTGAGGGAGAAGCTCAATCAGAGGAAGATGGTGACATGACACCGTCCAGGCATTGAGCCTGGGAGGTCCCTGGGTTGTTCCTCAATTTTCATCTAAGAACGGAGAGACGATGTTTCAACAATATTGAGGTTTCCTAAAGTCAGGGTTCCCAAACAGGTATTTCAACTATAAACAAGGCCTTTTAGTAGGATCTTTGTCAAGGATTTCAGCAATTTAAGATGATCTTAACTCTGCAAAGAAGAGCGAGACGATGGTGGCTCAGGAGGTGGGAGCTCGTACGGTAACCAGTTGGCTGCTTCATCTGTCTCAGTTGTTGTGTCGTTAGGCATTACTCAGTTTGCCTGTTCCAGGACAGCAGTGGCTACAACGTAGCTCACTACCATCAGTGTGTGGAAGTGTTTACGCATGGGTGAGTGCCTAAATGACGTGTGAAGTGTTTGGGGTTTTCTGCAACATATACATGTACAGGCCATTTACCAAGAGGCTTTATAAAGGGCAGGAACATGTCATTGGCTAAAAAAATTACTTAAACTAGATGCAACTAACTAAGACACTGCAGCACATGGAGAATGAAATTGTGATTTCCTTGGAAAGAAATAATCTAAGGGTGTTTTCACACCTGACAGTCCAGTAGACCTGGTTTGATTGGAGACCAAAATTGTAACATTTGTCACATTTTTAGCTGATGTGGTTTGCTTTCACACAGCACTGTGTAAAATGGACCAGGCCTTTGAAAGACCTGTTCCCCTCCTCGCCTGTGGTGGCGCTGCAAAAAGAACCACTGAAGAAAACAACACAAAAATCCGTGAGGAAGACACTGAGCTCAACTTTCTTCTTCACAAAATGTAAAAAAAAAATAGTTCTATTGTCACTGGTAAAAGACTACTCATTTGTTAATGGTTGTATTTACCCAGAATGCTCTGCGTCACAGTCTGCTTCCTGCTTTTTGAGAGGTCTCCGGTGCATTCAAACTGCACCAGAGTTCAGTACAACCACACCAAGATCTAGGTTTTTAGGTGGACCCGAGTTGACCCAGTCCACCTAAAAACCTAGGTGGACCGGGTCCGCATCGTAGGCTAATGATAGATTTACACACCTTCAAACAAACCAGACTTTTTATGCAAATGAACTGGAATTTGTTTAAAGTGGATACACTCTATAAGTTAGCCTGCATGTCTCAGTCAAAGTGACTGGAGTGGTTGGTTAACCCAGTTTATCCAGAAGAACGACTGATAACTCGGTCATGTGATTTCCTGTCAGAAGAGATGGCTTTTATTGTAAACCTGCTCTCTATGCTGCAGATAATTACAGATGTAGTAACCTGCGAGTCCCTCTCTGACACACAGGGTTCTTAAATATTTCCTTAAGCATGTTAATTTGAAGGCTTGTCAGAGAAAGGACACCAAGGTTATAGACAGATTAAAATCCTATTTTCTCTTATCTTCAAGTTTCTCATGCATTCAATGAAAGAAATGGAAACAGATGGCGACAGGTTGATGGTTATAGAGCCTTACGATCAGACACAATCTGACGTTTTTCCAAAAAGACTAAACAGAAGAAAAGAAACCTGCACAACATTTGTCTGTGTAGAATGCATAATTTTTACATTTATGATGCAATATAATTTACCGTGTTTTTGTTGCTATGTACCTGTACGGTTTCCATGACAGTAAAGGTACAAACAGTTGGTGTCCTGGGTGGATGGCATCAGTACCAATACAACTGGTCCTCCTTTGCAGTCTGCCAGTTTATATTAGATCCTGGTTCAGTAACTGACTCTGTGCAATCCACTGGGCAGTTTTCACCACCTGGGCCAAGTCCTTTTTGTCTTGGACTGTGCAGTTGCCACACAGTTATACTGAGGCAGAAGATGCTCTCAATCTCAGGTCTATAGAAGTTCTTGAGCAACTAAGAGGGGAGTGCAGACCTTTTCAGTTTCCTAGGGAAGAAGAGCCTTTGTTGGGCCGTCCTCATCACCGACCGGGTCAGGTCCAAGGTGATGTGGATGACTAGGAATTTGATGTTGTCCATGCACTCCACCACCTTTCCTTAATTGTAATAGGTGTGTGCACTGTCCTCCTGGATTCCCTGGGGTACATTATGACATCCTTGGTCTTGCTGGTGTTGAGCACCAGGTTCTTCAGTGAACAGCACTTGGACAGGTGATGGCTCTCCTGTCTGTACAGGGTCTCATCATTGTTTGCCATCAGACTCAGAATGATGGCATCATCTGCAAACTTCAGATATCTGTTTGTAGTATGCCATGTAAGACACCCCAAATAGACTGTCCTAAATGTTCTGGGTTTTTACATCCTATTATATTTTCAGAGTTAGAATTATTTTATTCAGTTATCTTTTGACAAGGCCAGAATATGTGAATGTGATCTACATCCATCTGACCACAGAGTCTCCAGCAACACTAAGGGCTGGACACAATATTCTTCCTAATCTTTGACTACATAAGAAAAATAGAGCTACATTGTTCCAGTTAAATTTTCTCCATTCCTGGGTGTTTCTGGGTTTTACCTTTCATAAAAATTATCAGTAAATTATCAGTTTCAAGTCAAGACAGGCAAAAGTCGAGTCAAAGCCAGAGTTTCCCCTAGTGTATAAGCCTGGCGGGCCACCAGGCTTTACTTGCACCCCCACCAGGCTTATCATTGCTTATTTACTTAAGTTTTTTTTACATGTGCCTTTTTTAAGACTTTATAGTCGGTGTTCTGATGTTAATCTTCCAATCTTCACATAATTATCAAAGGATATTTTCAAATTTCCGGTCAACTTTAAACATTTTTTAACTCAAAAACACGACGGGCCGCTGGATGAATGACTGCCAACTACCAGGCTTAGCAAGTTTTCTGAGGAAAATATTGAAGTCCAAAAGTCAGAAACCTTTAATTTCAAGTCATTTCGAATCTTTTTTGTTTTTTTAACAATGTTGCAATTATATGTTAAATATAAATAACAGGCCATGTGTTCTCTTATTCATCTCAAATCTTGATAAAACATGTGCAGAACACAAAGTATAAAAAACACCATTTTAAAATTGCATTTAAAATATTGCACAGTTCAGTTAAACTTAGCTGCAAGAATGGTCGTACTTAAGATATAATTTTCCAGAATACAGTGAGGAAAATAAGTATTTGAACACCCTGCGACTTCATGGAGGTCGCAGGGAAACACTTAGAAATCATGGAGGGGTATGAAATTTTCATCTTAAGTTCATGCCCACAGTGAGAAATATGATCTAAAAAAAGCTGGAAATCAAGGAGTACATGTGCTATTACACAGACAAATGGTAATATTTAATCACGTTCTTTGATAATATTACATTACAATCATGTTTACTTTATAAAGTATATTTCTCATGAACAGTTGGACCCATTAGTATCCATTATTTTCTTCTTTACTTTGTTACCTCAAATAAACTTCATGGTCTTATAAAACTTTGGGAGGAACCTTGGCAGGATTATTTTAATCATCTGAACTTTGAGGCTGGGCATAACCAAGATCTACGTTGGGTGAACCTGATTGGCTGCAGCCTTACTGCACTGAATCATGAGACATAAATCAGGACAAACCAGTTTATGTTATCAAATGAAACGCAGACACGAAGACATTCACTCTGACTGAGAGCAGAAATGGAGCAGAGTCAGTTCGACCGAGAGACCGTCTCCTGTTCAATTTGTCTGGATATACTGACGGATCCAGTGACGACTTCCTGTGGACACAGCTACTGTATGAACTGTATTAAAGATCACTGGGACAAAGAGGATCAGAAAGAAATCCACAGCTGCCCTCAGTGCTGGGAGACATTCATACCAAGGCCCGTTTTGAAGAAAAACACCGTGCTAGCAGCTTTAGTGGAGCAGCTGAAGAAGACTGGACTCCAAGCTGCTCCTGCTGACCACTGCTATGCTGGACCTGAAGATGTGGCCTGTGATTCCTGCACTGGGAGAAAACTGAAAGCCATCAAGTCCTGTTTAGTCTGTCTGGCCTCTTTCTGTGAGAAACACCTTCAGACTCATTTTGATTCAGCTGCATTTAAGAAACACAAGCTGGTGGAGCCGTCCAAGAACCTCCAGGAGAACATCTGCTCTAAGCATAATAGGATGTTGGAGATGTTCTGCCGCACTGATCAGAAGTGTATCTGTTATCTCTGCACTATGGATGAACATAAAGGCCATGAAACAGTGTCAGCTGCAGCAGGAAGAACTGAAAGGCAGAGAGAGCTGGAGGAGAGACGAGGAAACATCCAGCAGAGAATCCAGGACCAGGAGAAAGATGTGAAGCTGCTTCAACAGGAGGTGGAGGCCATCAATCGCTCTGCTGATAAAACAGTGGAGGACAGTGAGAAGATCTTTACCCAGCTGATCCGTCTCCTCCAGAAAAGAAGCTCTGAGGTGAAGCAGCAGATCAGATCCCAGCAGGAAACTGAAGT